>LPNX010773853.1:0-203854 GCA_001517045.1 Pseudotsuga menziesii | reverse complement strand
GTTCCAGCAGATTCAGCAACAGAAGCAGAATATGTGGCTGCAGCTGAAGCAACGAAAGAAATAGTATGGCTCAGGAAGATACTTGAAGATTTGCAAGAAAAATAAGAGAAATACACTCCATTGTTGGTCGACAATACTTCTGCAATCAAGCTGGCTAAGAATCCTAGATTCCATGATCGAACCAAACACATCAACACAAAGTATCATTTGATTCGACATTATGTAGAGGCCAAGACAGTCCATCTTCGACATTGTTCCACAAATGATCAAGTTGCAGACATCTTCACCAAAGCGCTTGGATGAGAAATGTTTGAAAGATTCAGAAACATGCTCGGACTTACGAACACCCCTTCGGATTAAGAGGGGGATTGTTAGAATATAATCCGTTAGGGATTATTGTAAATAAATAAAACTAAATAGTCAGGAAGCCGAAAAGGCTGGGCGAAAGGTGAAACACAACCGTCCTATGAAATGTATAAATAAATGCTGTTAGCAATGTAATGGATATTGAATTGGGAGTTATTACCAACAAAATTAAATAAAAATATTTTCTTAACCTATTAAAGAAAATATTAAGATAAAAGTTTTTAAATACCAAAAAAATTAAATAAATTTGATTTAATTTAATTTAAATAATAATATTTTCTTAATATATAAAAAATTTAGATAAAAGGATACTAGTGAGGGTGAGGATACTAATAACGGTGACAATATCAAGGTGGCCAAGTATATGAGAACCGTATATTTTCCAGTTTGAAGATAAATTATAAATTCAAAAGGGGTTGTTAAATTGATATAACTAATGCCAAACTTGTGCAATATTAGTCCATTGAAATGTGATCTAGGTATGTGACGACGGTCATTATCTTCTTTCTATACTCATTCTAATTTGGTTTATGATTGAAAGAGTCCCAAAGGCCTTTTCATGCAAACATACAAAATATCTTGATGCCTTTTGAGGGTGACTTGAAGTTCGAAAGTGTTGAACTCCCCAAAGGATTTCAAGAGAAATTGTACCTAGAACTTTTAGAAGATATTTAAAGAGTGTTGAAATAAAATGATAAAATGAAAAATATCCCAAATATTTTAAGGGATTTTCAATTTTTTGAACTTTTGAGAAGTCTAGAAGTCTCTAGGGACCTTTCAAGTGTAAATCTTGAGAAAGTACCATAATAAACAGTGGAGGAGATTAAAATGTTGAAAGAATAGAAATTGAATGTAATTTTGGAAGTTTTTTCAAGAATAAATTTATGAAAACCCAGGAAGCCTTTTAAGGACAATCTAAAGCAATTGTTTGAAAAAGGCCGAAAGTGAATAATCACGGTGAACTACGAAGGATGCTTTGGCCAACGAGTAAGCTTCAAAAAATTGTTGGTAAAATACCAAAGGCTTTCCTTAGACAAATTTTGCAACTAAAAGTGAAAAACATCATAAAGGAACCAAATTCTAAACATCTTAAACCTAAGTTTCAAAGGATAATCCATAAAAGATCAAGCCAATAAAGTGTAACTAGGCCAACTTCTTAAGTATAAAATGGAGGGGTCCCCGATTTTTCTTCTAAATATTTGGAGGAATTTTTTAGGGTTCCATGCCACGTGTGGGTTAAAACTACAAACTCTACATCAACATAACTATTTACCTCAAATTTAAAACATCTTCTAAATTAGGATCTCCCCACAATTCTCTTCAAGGAAAAATTTAAGAACCTCTCTAAATTAATATGTATAATAAATGGATGAATCCCTATGATATATGAGAAAGTGTTAATGATATTTTATTAATTACATTATATGTATATATAATTTTTTGACGGATCCTTCACCAAATTATAAAATCATTTAACTTCATGGCAAATCTTTCATGGAATTATAAAACCTTCTAAAAATCTCAATGAATCTATAAAATATTAACTTATTAACCATGTAAATTCTTAAAATTCCCTTATCCATAAATAAATACACATCTTGATTTATTTTTTATTTATCTATTTATAAAATTAAATTTAAAAAATAAGAATATATATCTATATATATATATATATATATATATATATATATAAGGTGGCTCCTAAGAAATTATGGAGGTAGATTCTAACTAGAAAAACTAAAGATAATAATAGAATTGCTTTACACACCTGGAATTCTTATCATAAAAAGATTTATGAATCCCCAAATGTCATAGATAACTTTGAAACCTTGCTCAGAACGAAAGAATTTTTCTCATTAGAAGATAAAGATTTTGGAGTTAAGCATCTGGAAAATGGAAAAGCGAAGGACATTGAAAGTTACCAGGAAGAAATATTAAAAATTGGAGGTCCTGTCCTCATCCCTCACATCCACAAGCTATTCAATCAAGCGGTCAAGCAAGGGTTCCCTAAACCATGGACTCAGAGCCTCATTATCCGTATTTTTAAAAGTGGGGATACAAATAACCCCTATAATTAGTGGACAATTATGATTAGCCCTCTCTTAGCCAAGTTATATGGTATTATTTTGGAAAAGAAGATCAACATATGGCTTGAAAGTGAAGGTAAGTGGGTTAAAGGCCAAGCGGGTTTTAGAAGCAATCAGTCAACAACAAACCACCTTGTTATGCTTAGGATCATTGTGGAGGAATGTCGTAATGATAAATCCAATCTCTTTTGTTTCTTTGTGGACTTTAGAAAGGCTTTCGATACGGTACCTAGAAATAACCTATGGAATAGATTAAAAGAGCTAAAGGTTCCTTTCGAGTTGAGAGCTGCAGCAATAATGTTATATGAGAATGTCATTGCGAATTTTAAGAGCAACGAGGGGTGGTAGAAAGATATTAAGTGTAATAACAGAGTTAAACAAGGTTTCCCCCTCTCCCCTACCCTATTTGGCATTTACATCGATAATCTAGAAGGTTGTATAGAGGAAGCAGGTTGTGCCGACACGATCTTGACTGGAATAGTCATCATCCTTCTTCTATATGCTGACAATATTGTTCTTCTGGCAAGATGTCCATCTGATCTTGATAAGGAACTAAGACTTCTTAAGGATTTTTGCTCTACCATGGGTATGATTGTTAACAATGACAAAACAAAAGTTATGATTATCAAATCCAACAAGGACAGTTACACTAATTTTGTGTATGACAATAGCAACTTGGAGGAAGTGTCTTCTTACAAATACCTAGGAATTGATATTGATCACAAGCTCAACTGGAACTATAGCATTGAGAAAAGGATTAATGGGGGGTGAAAAGCTTAGTTTAGTCTTGAAAATAATTGTAAAGCAACAAACCTTGTGATGTGGGATAAAAAGAATCCCCTCTTTGAAACTTT
Source organism: Pseudotsuga menziesii (assembly GCA_001517045.1). NCBI lineage: Eukaryota > Viridiplantae > Streptophyta > Pinopsida > Pinales > Pinaceae > Pseudotsuga > Pseudotsuga menziesii. Next base: position 200,547 of record LPNX010773853.1, on the reverse strand, counting down.
AGTCACTCCTGTTATCTTGTATGGGTGTGAGGTTTTGGGTTGCAACATCTCTAGAGAATTTCAGAGAAAGATTGAGCAAATACAAAAACGTTTTATAAAGTATAACCTCAAAATTAAAAGCAATACACCCTACCCTATTCTCCTTATAGAAGTGGGTCTTTCCCCTATCGAGAGCCTAGCTATGACTAGGCTCTTGTTGTACAAGCATAAAATCAATAACATGGGAGACCATAGACTTCCTAATCTAGCTTTAAATTCCAGCCAAAACCACCTAAGGCACAAGTGAGGTTGGTGTAAAGATACCAGGGCCTAGTTAAACCATTGGGAGATCAATGAAAATGTTGTATTGTAAAATATTAATAACATTAAAAATATTGTTCCTTCTAAGTTTAAAGAGAAAATGTGGTGTAAGAAAGATTTAGAGGCTAAAAGAAAGTTAAGATATTATAAGGAGGTCATCAACCCTACTCTAGAAGATCAAAAGTATCTCTATTTTACCTAGTTCAAAGAAAAAAATTAATATAGCCAAGATAAGAATGAACTCTCATGAGCTCCATAGTGAAATAGGTTGTTGGGCAGTTCCTAAAACACCATGGGTGGAAAGGATCTCCCATCTCTGTGAGAATATGAACATTGAGGATGAAAATACTTCCTCTTAGAATTCCCTACGTACACCCACATTAGATCTCACTTTCATAATATTTGTTGCAATACCGACCTTCCTAGACTTTTAACATGTCAAAAATATAGTGAGCTCGAGACGCTTCTCTCCAAGCTCTTTGAGAATAGAAATACAATTTTAAAACAAAATAAATAATTTGTTTCTCTAGGTCCGATAAACTAAAGTTTAATCTCACGGGACATTAACCACCTGTTGAGGCCTGGAAAATCGCTGGCGACAACAGAAAGGGATTCTCCCCAATCAACGTTCCCAACTAGCCCGTTGACTGTTTGGTATAGGGAATCCGTTCGGTTTACGGTCTGGCCACCGTAGGTCAAAGTAACAAAAGGGGTTACCAGTTGCGGCCCGGTCCACCGGAATTTGTATTTTTGACTTAAGAATGAAATGCAAGTACCTAACTAAATGCAGGGTGATAAAGATGCCAGGAGCTGTCACAATGTGATGCGCAGGTTCTTACCTCTCGTCTTATGGCTCATAGGCATCCCAATCGCATACAACAAAAAGCAAGCTGACTATCTAAACTATCCCTAGGGAGTAGAATTAGCATTTAATGGTGAGTAATACATTTTGTACGTGCATAATGAATAATTACAGATAGCTGGTACTTCATTCAAGATACATGAACAATTATGGATATTCAAATAACCAGATAGCCGATCATTTTATAAGCAACATTTCTTACTCACAGTGGAAGAAATCCAAAAGATACTGAAGAACATTTAACAAAACATAGGTTCAGGAAATTAAACATTCTCACAGTAAATGAAACATGGCTGAAAACGAAATAGTTCCTCTTCAGCATTATTCCTTGAGTTGCATTGATACATTCCACATTTCACTCTCTCCAGCAGGCGAACTTGTAGTTTTTCTTTGCAAAACGAAATAGTTCCTCTTACAAATAAACATTACAAAATTCTCCAGGGAAAAAGCCCCTCTTCCTTTCCACCTTCCAATATTTAAACTACAATTACCGAGTCTTTCGTTTTCCAGACGCATGGTCTTTCAGCTTCTCAAACGCTTCACATTCCTTTCTCTTGTCTTTATGCGATCATGAACCCACTTGGTGACTGATCCGTTCCTCGAATCTGCCTATTCATTGTTCCGGATTTCGTATTTTTCTACCATTGATCTCCTCGATGATTCCCATGGCTTGAGTTATAATTCTTCCAAAAGGTTCGGCTTTCTCCATGTCACAGTAGTTTGACCGCTCTCTCGAACCAACCTACAATCAATCGACAAGTATCATTTACTGGAAAGGCGTTACAAGCAAACATCTGACTCTAACAATTGAACGACTATGCCTCAAGGAAACGGCTTGGTGCATCTCCGGTTCTGAGCAGAAAATGATCGAGCCTTGGGCAGGGACTTATAAATCGGCGGTTGAAAGGTTTCTACATCGGACGTGAAAGGGATCTAATAGCCGCAACGACAGAAGGGCTGTAAGTCATGGGTAATTGAAATGCTGGCAAAAAGACTTTAATCGGACGTCGAAAGACTTTTAAATCAGAAGACGAAGGACTTCGCAAGCCGCAACAATGGAAAAGGTAAAACTAGAGCCAAGCGACGCGGGGAGGAACGCTTAATCGGTGGTCGGAAGTCATTCGAATCGGAAGCTTAATAGCTTTCCCAGCCGAAACGGCGGAAGGGTAAAACTACGGGAAAGAGATTCCATAGCTCATAGAAATCGGATGTCGAAGAGATTAGGGCGTCGGACGCTAAAATGATCTGAGAGCTGCAATGGCGGCAGAACAGAAAACTCACAGCTTCTGATCTGACATAAAAAAGAGGCCCGATTCACAGGAAAATTCAAGTTTCAAAATAGCTTTAAATATCAGCCGCATCTAGATTCGTTCCTTCTTCGAAAAGGCAACCCTGACGAACAAAGATTTTCCTTTTCTTCAACCAGTAAACCAGACATCCACGACTCAAATCGAAACTGAACAAGGCATAAATAGACCAGCTGACATCCAACTTCAAAGTAAGACGAAAAGAAGATACGCCCAAGAGGTTCAAGAGCTTAACGATCAAATCAGGCAAAACGATGAGGAGGGGCCCATAATTTAAAAATAAATTTGGGAGAAAAGTTGCGGAAGCAACAACTGGTGATTACGTGGTGAACCTAGATCTTTGGGTGTCTTTTCTTTGAGTGACAGACTGCTTCTCAACAATTACATCTATCGAAATCTTCCAGCTATCTGGATTTCTCAAATGACCAAAGTGTGTACCTTAATCATTGATAATAGTCCAATTTGGGAAAGTGGAAACCAGGTTCTTCAAGTCCAGATAACTCTATTCAGGCTGATAGATGAGATTCATTATTAATTTTGTCTTCAGGTAGCTGACGGCATCAGACACCACAAGATTGTAGCATAGGATAGACAGGGGTGTTCATTTGTTCTGCATTCCCATGTCATTTAGCACTTTTGTGCTCTTGGACTTTTGTCCCTTTTCATATGAGTCGTTTTACGTGCCTTTCCTTACTGAATTTTTTTATTCAGGATCCTCTATCCCATAGTGCCCTTTTGTGTGAGTGATATATTTCATGTTTCATCTCACGGACGGAGAGGATCTTTTGGACAATTAGTACTTTTGATTTAGCGTTTGATTTGATGTAAGATGTCCTCATCGACTCTTCTTTTCCTTTTGGCATTCATTTCTTGACATGGGATCATTTATATTTAACACCTTGTTTACCTAGCTCCTTTCCATGGATCCTCTGCTGTAGCCCCTTAGAACATTTTAAGTGTGAAATGGGTGGAGCCTCAACATAGTATTCCAGACTCTTCGACCCTAGTTTATTTCACAGCGGTTAAGCAGGACCTCAATGCACATAGAAATTTATTTGAGAAAACCGTTAGGCTGGAAGAATTCATTTAGCAGCACACAGGCTGACACTCAACATATTTTCTATTCCCAAAAAGATCTTAATATCCTCTAGACAACCGCAAGTTCGTTCCCTTTATTGAAAATCAACAACTCAAAATTAAAACAAATGAAAGCATGACTCGAAACGACCAAACAAATTATTTATATACAAGACAGAAACTCAAAGAAAACTCAAGAAAAGTAAGGCTTGAGAACTAAACCATTAACTGGCAAGTTCTCCTCCCATCCCTGTAAATCTTGCAGCTTATAAGTAGCAGGGCTAAGTTTTGCTGAGATTTGAAACGGGCCTACCCACAACTGTTGGAACTTAGTATGCTTTCCCTTCTCATCACGGGGATGATCCCATTTGAGAACTAGCTCTCCCACTTCCAAGTCCTTTTTCCCAGCTTTATGTTTGTCAAACCATCTCTTAACTGACTCTTGTTGTTGCTTAAAGCGTTCTTTGGCTTTAGATCTGGCTTCCTCTGCTTTCAGGAGATTATATATTCTTATTTGTAAAACTTCGTGATCTGACCCCCTAGACTCCTGAGCTAGAATAGAAGATGGTAGCATGATATTGGGAGGCAGGATGGCTTCCTTACCGTACACAAGGGTATAGGGTGACACTCCTATTGCAGACTTAGGGGTGACTCTGTCAGCCCAGAGGGCGTTGGGTAAGGCTGAGTGCCAACTTCTCTGGTTTTCTATTACAGTTTTCTTTAGGATTCTAATGAGGCTTTTATTAGAGGATTCATCCAGGCCATTCCCTTGCGGATAGTAGTTAGCAAAATAATGTAATTTTATTCCTTTATCATGAGCAAATGTAGTCAATTTAATTGATGAAAAGTATTTAGCATTATCAAATACTAATGAAACTGGAACTCCAAACCTGGTCATGATATGATCTTGTAGGAAGCTGATGACTTCGTCTTCATTTATCTTGCATAGTGGGATAGCTTCGACCCAGCGAGTGAAATAATCAGTTGCAGTAAGAATGTATTTGTGCAGCAGGGAAGAATTCAGTTTTATTTCTTCGATAATGTCCAGCCCCCATTGTTCAAATGGTTCTGTGATCATCACAGGCTTTAGGGGCGCTGCTGCCTTAGGCTGTCTTCCGCCACACCTTTGACAAATATCACATTTCCTGACATGTGCATGTGCATCCTTGAAGAGTGTAGGCCAATAGTAACCGGCTCTAAGGATTTTGTGGGCTGTAGTGTCGCCTGAATAATGTCCCTCAGCCGGACCGTCATGTAATTCTGCCATTATTTTCTTTGCGTCTTATTTTTCTAAACATCTGAGGAGAACCCCATCATAATTTTTTTTGAATAACACTCCTTCAATAAGTTGATAGGAGGCCGATTTGAGATGCAGAGCTCTTCTTTGTTTGGACTTCCAATGTTCTTGCAACAGCCCTGACTGTAAGTAATGCACAAGGTCTCTATACCAAGACTCAGGAGCTGTAAATAGAGGACATACATCCATCAAATGCAACTCGGCTTCATATTCCCATGCTTGTTCTTCGTTGTTCCTTCTTTCAGTCATCAACTTGCATAGCCCTTGACCTTTCACTATAGAGGCTGGTTTGAATTCAAGGTCATATTCTTGAAGGGCTATTACCCAGTTGCCCCTTCTTTCTCCTAACTCTTTCTGTATGAGAAGGGATCTTACAGCTGGGTAAGGGACTATTACCTTGGTTCGGTTTTTTAATATATAAGGCCTGAATTGCTTTACTGCCTTAAATACTGCGTAAGCTTGCTTATCAATGGATGGGTAGTTTAATTCAGCCCCTTGCATCCCAGTGCTCATAAAAGATATTGGGAATTCATCACCCCCATCCTCTTTTTGCGTAACCACAGCTGCCAATGAATCATCGGATGCAAATGTGTACATGATAAAATCTTTATCAAAGTCTGGGCTTTTCAGTGAAGGTGCATGTGCAACAGCAGTCTTGATTTTACTGAAAGCATTCTTTTCAATTTCAGTCCACTTAAATTGCGCATTTTGCTTGACCATCTGCTGCAGTGGCTTAACAGTCTGGGCGAAATCAGGTACAAATCTTCTTACAAAATTTATGATTCCCATAAACGATTGCATTCCCTTTTTATTATGTGGCATAGGGATTTGTTCAATGGCCTTAATTCTTTCTGGGTCTATAGATATACCTCTCTTTGAGACTATGTGTCCCAGCAACTTGCCCTCTGTGACTGCAAATACTCATTTCTTAGGATTGAGGGAGATGCCATATTTCTGGCAACGTTCGAAAATTTGTTTTAGGTGAAAAGTGTGTTCTCCCCTTTTCTTCGAAAATATTGTAATGTCATCAAGGTATACTACAACACTTCGTCCAATCAGTCCGCGGAAATCTATGTCCATAGCTCTCTGAAAAGTTGCTCCAGCATTAATCAGCCCAAAGGGCATCCTTCTATAGGCAAAAGTTCCCCATTTAGTCCTAAATGTTGTTTTTAACCTGTCTTCCTCAGCTACTAGCACTTGATTGTAGCCAGAGAAACCATCTAATAATGAAAACAACTCAGAACCAGAGACCATCTGTAGCAATTGCTCCATGGGAGGCACCAGATAGTTGTCTTTATCTGAGGCGCGGTTTAGGTTTCTGAAGTCCATGCACAGTCTGATTTCTCCCAACTTTTTTTTGACTAGTACCAAGTTCGATACCCACTCAGAGTGTCTGACTTTAAAGATGATTCTAGCATCTAGTAATTTCTTTACCTCATTCTGGATTAGCGGTTCCAGCTTTGGATGCATTTTCCTCAAGGGCTGCTGATATGGCTTGACTCCGGCCTTGATGGGAACAATGTGTTTGATGATGTTGGTATCATATGTTTTTAAATCTTGGTACGTCCAGGTAAAGACATCTTTGTACTGTTTAAACAAACTGACGAACTTATCCCTTTCGGCTGGTGAACAACATTTGCCGAGGTTCACAAACTTAGGATCCATCTCAGTCCCTAAGTTTATCAGCTCGAACTGTAGAGTTGAGCCGTGAGTCTTTACGTTAGCGGGTCTTCTGAATTTTTCATTCAAGTCAAACATTTTCTCTAACGTTCTGACCCCTTTAGGGATGAAATTGTCAAATTTCATCTCTGCTTGGTGTTCTTCATCATCGATAATCGCTCCTTTGAATACCTCATCGTTTGTTAAACATTCTATGATTTGCTGGTCATCATCGAACACCCACAAATTGGTGATCATATCCGGTACTGAAGGCCTGAAAAGCAATTCAACAGTACATCGATTATTTGAGGGTACAAGTCTAGCGGCCGAAGTGGCCAATAAGTTAGCTGCTGCGTTTTTAATTCTTGGGATTGAAATAATGTTGAATGCCTGAAAACATTTAAGCAAATCCCATACCTCGTTTTGGTAAGCTTTCAAGTGAGGGGAAACACAATGTATTTGATTTCTTATTTGCTTTACAACTATTTCTGAGTCCCCAAAAACTTTTAAATTACTAACCTTTAGCTCAATCGCTTTCTTGAGTCCTTGCAGCAGTGCTTCATACTCGGCCGTATTATTAGTACACTAAAACTCTAATCTACATGACAGGAAATGCTTATTTTTTTGTGGATCAATAAGGACGCAGCCAGCCCCTGATCCTTCTAATGTCTTCGAGCCATCAAAAAACAAAGTCCACAAGACATTATCTACTGGAAATGAATCTACTCCTACTGCTAAATCTACTATTTTACAGTCAATTTCATCAGCCTGAGAAAATCAAAGGAGATCAGGCTGAGTGTCAGATGTGTCGCTGGCCTCTTCCGCTTGATAATTCCCTGGTTCTAGTTCGAGAAAATAGTTTCCCAATACAGATTCTACTGGTACATTCTTCTCATTCAGTTGAGTAACATTGTACTTCATGTGCGGTTCTCTTAAAATTTTAATCTGGTTGGGACTCCCTTTGTACGGTAACCATAGATGCGACCAATCTGAGGAAAAATATCCATTTAATTTAGCTGACCAATCTCTACTCAGGACTAGGCCGTAAGCATCTAGTATATCATCCACCACGATGTTAATAACTTGGCATACTCTGTCATAAGATGCCAGACGGATTAGGACGTATTCCATCTCACCAATTACCTTAACGTCTGTCCTATCCAATTGCACCACCCTCCACGTGGTTGGCTTAGGCTTCCCATTTATTTTCTTACATACTGATACGGGCGTGACATTAATAGACGCCCCTGAGTCTACTAGACAATTGTGCACGTTATGATTAAAGATTTCAAACGTCAGGAGGAAAGGTGGATGTTTAGTTTTAGACTTACCTCCGGTGCTAGCTTCTCCAATTTCTTCTTCGTCCCGAGGTTGATTGTCAGAGGGAAGCTTCTCTTCTGACGCTTCGAGTGCCTTCAACAACCTTTCTTTCTATCGAGGTACTTTACACATTTCAAATAGCGGGACATTTGCCTTTATCTTCTTCAAATCCTCAACAATGTTGTATTCGATCTGTTGTTTAATGGATAGAGATTTATCAGCTCTCACCTTCTCTTCGTTTGGCTTGGGCAATATTCTGTTCTGCTTAGGATCTTGGCTAGTAATAGTGAATTCCGGAATCTTATCAGCCAAGGATTTATCTTGAAATTTCTTCTTGATATTTCTTTGCAGCCTTCTGATCTTTGGAAGTAAAAGGCTGTCATCACTAATCGTCCCTTGGCTTCTAGTTGTCACATTAGCTTCCCTGACATCCTTGTGTCCCTGAGTATTTTCCTCTTTTGCATCGAGTAAGGAGATAGAATTCCATAATGCCATGGTCTCTTCTTCCTGTCTTTTTGTAGAAGTAGAAGCAACACTTTCTTTCTTTTCCTCATCATCTTCCTCCGTTAATCTCGAATCCAACATCTGATTCATGACCAATGTCATTGAATTTATCCATTGCGGATAGTTCCTTTCAGAATGAGGTTGTTGATGAAAGGTACATAAATTTTCCATCCCTATCTCCGTCAGATTCATGGATGCATTTTTTTGAGGAGGGGCTTGGGGCTGATTGTTGTCCTCCCTTTTCTTATAATATGGCCTGTAGAACGTTTGTGCTTCTTTTTCTTTTTCTAAGTCTATGATCTTATTAGACAGCTTTTGCATCATTTTGGCCATACTTTCATAATCTGGTGACTTTTCTTCCTTAGGCTTAGTGAACAATAATGTTTTTCTTCCCGCACCTTTCTCTCCTGATTGTTCTGGATAGTCTTCAATACTTTCTCTTTCCGCTTCCACCACTTCTGCCTCTTCATAGGTCTCTGTCAAAGTAGGCTTGGCCCTACCTTTTGCAAACATGGCCAAATCAGGGCCCAGAGCTGAAGTATAGTATTCAATCAGTACTTTGTCTGAAGGCTTATCTGTTTCAGAGAAAATTTTAAGATATGCTGCAAACCTTTGTGTGAAACTGTGCACTTTTTCCTTTTTTTCTTTCTTCAATGCACACAGTCCTTTCATGAGGGCAGCGTGAGTCTTTTGGACTGCGTACTTACTTTTGAACAGTCTCTCGAAGGTATCCCAGTCTGGGATAGAATTAGCAGGCAATCCAAAATACCACGAGGCCGCAGCTCCTTTGAGGGTATGCGGGAATAGTCTACACACCACATCTTCGTGTTCCCCAGCCCTTAGACCTTCTATTGCCAAGTAGAAACTTTGTAGGTGATCATCCACTAGGATCTTCTCATTGGGGTCAAATTTAGGCAGTAACTTCTCAAAGGCTTGAGGTAGGTCATGCAAGGGCGGGGTCAGATTTAGAGGTGATCTAGCTCTCCATGCAGGTGGTGGGTTTGGAGGATTAGGTGGAGGTTGATTTGCGTTAACGCCGGCCATGAGTTGAGGTGGAGAGTGAGGAGGTGAAACCACAGGGGTGTGAACAGGAGAACTGTAAGGGGTACCTGGGCCTTCTTGGTTCAAAGGTAATGCAACCTCCTGCAGAGCAGTCTCTACAAGTTCTTCCCAGTCTCTAACCAACAATGAATCTTCTGCTATAGGACGGTCTTTCTTCTTGTATTCTCTTCTAGGTAAGTCAGGGATAATTGACAACCATCCAAGCTTCTTTACGTATGCCCGGGTGTGTCTTCTTAGGTCGTTAACTACTTCGTTACCAACAGCATATAGATGTTCTCTGTTTTCTTCTTCCGGAATTGGATTATGCGGTCCACTACTTTCAGAACTGTAACCAGCGGAATAATCTCGGGAAAACGAGTTTCCTCAGCTAGCCATGCACTGGCGGCCCTCCTTCTAGCGCCAAAACTGTTGAGGCCTAGAAAATCGCAGGCGACAACAGAAAGGGATTCTCCCCAATCAACGTTCCCAACTAGCCCGTTGACTGTTTGGTATAGGGAATCCGTCCGATTTATGGTCCGGCCACCGTAGGTCAAAGTAACAAAAGGGGTTACTGGTTGCGGCCTGGTCCACTGGAATTTGTATTTTTGACTTAAGAATGAAATGCAAGTACCTAACTAAATGCAGGGTGATAAAGATGCCAGGAGTTGTCACAATGTGATGTGCAGGTTCTTACCTCTCGTCTTATGGCTCATAGGCATCCCAATCGCATACAACAAAAAGCAAGCTGACTATCTAAACTATCCCTAGGGAGCAGAATTAGCATTTAATGGTGAGTAATACATTTTGTACGTGCATAATGAATAATTACAGATAGTTGGTACTTCATTCAAGATACATGAACAATTACGAATATTCAAATACCCAGATAGCCGATCATTTTATAAGCAACGTTTCTTACTCACAGTGGAAGAAATCCCAAAGATACTGAAGAACATTTAACAAAACATAGGTTCAGGAAATTAAACATTCTCACAGTAAATGAAACATGGCTGAAAACGAAATAGTTCCTCTTCAGCATTATTCCTTGAGTTGCATTGATACATTCCACATTTCACTCTCTCCAGCAGGCGAACTTGCAGTTTTTCTTTGCAAAACGAAATAGTTCCTCTTACAAATAAACATTACAAAATTCTCCAGGGAAAAAGCCCCTCTTCCTTTCCACCTTCCAATATTTAAACTACAATTAATGAGTCTTTCGTTTTCCAGATGCATGGTCTTTCAGCTTCTCAAACGCTTCACATTCCTTTCTCTTGTCTTTATGCGATCATGAACCCACTTGGTGACTGATCCGTTCCTCGAATCTTCCTATTCATTGTTCCGGATTTCGTCGTTTTCTACCATTGATCTCCTCGATGATTCCCCTGGCTTCAGTTATACTTCTTCCAAAAAGTTCGGCTTTCTCCATGTCACAGTAGTTTGACCGCTCTCTCGAACCAGCCTGCAATCAATCGACAAGTATCATTTACTAGAAAGGCGTTACAAGCAAACATCTGACTCTAACAATTGAACAACTATGCCTCAAGGAAACGGCCTGGTGCATCTCCGGTTTTGAGCGGAAAATGATCGAGCCTTGGGCGGGGACTTATAAATCGGCGGTTGAAAGGTTTCTATATCGGACGTGAAAGGGATCTAATAGCCGCAACGACGGAAGGGCTGTAAGTCATGGGTAAGCGAAACGCTGGCAAAAAGACTTTAATCCGACGTCGAAAGACTTTTAAATCGAAAGACGAAGGACTTCGCAAGCCGCAACAACAGAAAAGGGAAAACTAGAGCCAAGCGACATGGGGAGGAATGTTTAATCGGTGGTCGGAAGTCATTTGAATCGGAAGCTTAATAGCTTTCTCAGCCGAAATGGGGGAAGGGTAAAACTACGGGCAAGAGATTCCACAGCTCATACGAATCGGACGTTGGAGAGATTAGGGCGTCAGACGCTAAAATGATCTGAGAGCCGCAACGGCGGCAGAACAGAAAACTCACAGCTTCCGATCTGACATCAAAAAAAGGCCCGATTCACAGGAAAATTCAAGTATCAAAACAACTTTAAAGATCAGCCGCATCTAGATTCGTTCCTTCTTCGAAAAGGCAACCCTGACGAACAAAGATTTTCCTTTTCTTCGACCAGTAAACCAGACATCCACGACTCAAACCGAAACTGAACAAGGCATAAATAGACCAGCTGACATCCAACTTCAAAGTAAGACGAAAATAAGATACGCCCAAGAGGTTCAAGAGCTTAATGATCAAATCAAGCAAAATGATGAGGAGGGGCCCAAAATTTAAAAATAAATTTGGGAGAAAAGTTACGGTAGCAACACCACCACCATCATATATATATATAAAATAATATTTTAGAAAAAAGTTATACTAATAGATTAATTTGTTTTTGGTCTTTTAATTAAATATATAAATAAATAATATTAAATAATTTATATAAATATAATTAAATTAAAGAAAACTTAATATAAAAAATAATATTTTATAATAAAAGTTTAATATTATTTTTTTTGGAAAAAATTAAAACTATTATTATTTAATTGCAAACGAAGAAATCAACCCAACTAAGAATTCAGTTCCAACTATAATTTTGTTAAAATGGAAATTATTAAAAAAAAACACAACTGGAATCATGATAAGATGAGACGCTTTACTAAATGACAGGTGTCATGTGTAAAAATAGGGCTCTTAATAAAACTGCAAAAATTACCGTTTAGAGTTTAAACCCATAATCTTCTTTCTCCTTTTCATGGGAAGCCAAACTTTTTAAGTTCGTGCGCTCTTAGAACGGGAATCTTCCATATAATTTATTAAAATAAAATAGAACATCTCTCAAGATTTTTAAAAATATACATTTCTAATTCACATTAGGAAAAAGTTTTCAAAATTCGTGCACATCGTTGTTAAAAGCATTGGTGTATAGTTTGAATTTAAAGCCATATCTTTTATAATGTGGATTTCGATGGCATGATCTATTTATCCAAAATGATGATCATTACTAAATTCTATTGTATGCGAAATCAAATCATCACTAAAATGTTTAGTGTTTATATTATTTTTTCCCATCTTTGGCTTAGAAATTCCTTCTCTCATGAGATTTATATGGCCATTCAAGATATCACACTTCGTCTCACCTATTGTACATCCATAGCTATGTTTCTTCACATTCCCATCAATATGAAGGCTTGTTCTTTCTTTGAACCTTGAGATCACATAGGTATCTCTGCTTTTATGTGGAGTAGTTTCAAAATGGTTTTATGCTTGGTGAGATACTTATACTTCTCAGGATTCTACAAAATTTAAAATCCACCAAGGTATCATTTCTATCCAATAATTCCTTCCCTCCATATTTTTTCTCCTCCTCTTCATGTTTTGTGTATTCTTCCTCATTGTTTATGTTTAAAACATTTTTATATACACAACTAAGCATATTTATAAAAAAACATTATATACAAAACTAAGTATATTTATAAAGTATTATACATGTTGTCATTAAAAACTAGATTGGGTGGTTGGGAGTATTGATCGTGATACTCCCCACCCAGCTCAAATCTAGATTGTGACATGTTATGATGGACATCGGGGATCCCTTGATACTTCGTGAATAACAAATGTATGTTCTTTCTATGGATGTAGCCCATGACGCTCGTGAACCACAATTAAAAAAAAGTATTTTCCATGTAAGTTTATGATTTTGTAACAAAGTAAAAATTTAAATATTATGTAAAATAATTTATATTTTTCCATAATTAATATGCAAATAATTTATATTTCTCTAGATATGTAAGTTAGTCTTATTTTTGTTTGGATTTTCCATAAATGAGTTATATCGATGATAAAATATCATTATTTAAATATTGTTTTGCAAATGCCCCTTCGATTTTTTTCGAGTGCAATATAATATAAATATACAAATGCCTTTTGTTTGTTTGTTAGAAATGCATGTCACTTCAGGTGAGTGCATTTCAACCATTGTCTAAGAAGCTACAACCTAATGGTGTCTAAGCCATCAAAATCAACCAAGGATTGCACTCGGTCTGCACCACACCAATCCTTAACATGGTGGGATTTTTTGGTGTATGGACTCCCAAATAAATCACCCTTAAGGGTATTGAACTTGGGTCGCCTTGCAAACAAAACCTGCACCTTAACTGAGTGAGCTAGAAGAAATTGACATAAATATACAAATACCTTTTTTTATGTAATATATGTATATTATATGAGGTCCACCTCATAGTATGCCCATTTTTTATTATTAATTCTTTTAGTATTTACTTGGATGTGTTAAATAATTTATAGATGTCTAGTTTTTAAAGTATCTAGTTGGGTTGGTAAATGAGCTCTGCAACTACATCTACAGTTATTTCTCCATAGAATTTTGATTATACTTAGCTCGCCCTAACAATGGAAGCACTAGAAGGAGGGAATTCATCTCCCTCCTACAAATAAATCCTCTCAGCTACACCTTTGACTAGCACCCATTACCATAAGCAAGAGATGCATGGTGCATTCCAGTCTCGAAAAGAGATGCTCGAATTAGGAAAGGGAGGCATAGGGAAAGTTCCCATTTAGTAGACTGCATAAGGGCTAAACACAAACAAAACTTTATGAAAAATGATATTTGATATTAGAGGGCGACGCATCCCAAAATCAATATAAATTCCCATGTATGAAGTAAATTCACCCCAAATTGGTGCATATATTCAATTATGAAAAATTATGCCTTTATTGGAAAATTCATGGGCTTATAGCCATTAGGGAAAGCCCTAACTCACTAGATAGCAACAAAATGGAAACCCAAGGGACAAATTGATCTTAAACTGTGAGCGAAAGGGTTCTTTACACCCGGTCTTCTCTAGTCTGGAAGATAAGTAGAGAGTCTTCGAAGAAGGACCCTACTTCTTTAACTCGGTCGATCTCTTCCTTAGACCTTGAAAAGAGAAATTCAACCCAGAATATGAATACTTAACCATAGATTTCACATGGATAATAATGTACTCCCTACAATAGGAATTTTGGCAAGAAAACACGCTAGCAAGCATATGGAACACCTTAAGGGATTATGTCAAAATTTCAAAAGCAACAAGATAGGGGTCTTATACTTCTTATGCAAGAATTTGTGTCTACCTCAATATCTCCCAACCCCTCCCAAAATGGATTTTCCTAAGCTTCCAAGGATCAGAATGGGAGAAAACCTTGGATTATGAACATGTTCCCTTTCGTTGTTGTAAATTCCATGAACATGGTCATTCATTTCATGCTTGTCCTCTAAATCAAGAAAAAATTCTTGCAACTCCTTTAACTCAACAAAACCTTTATGGCTTTACCAAGGCCACTCCTAAGAAAATATTCAACAATAAATTTGTTATGCAACAAAATCCCATAAATAGCATACAAATAACAGAAATAGACCAGAAGAAAGAAATCCATGCCTTAACAATGAAGAATATTGATGAATAGAAATCCTCTTCGAGGGAGGAACCTCCTTACACAATATACTAAGTACATAAGACAAGATAAGATACAATGATCATTCAATTGAAAATATCTCCTTCCTATATATAGGAGACAAAGTTGTACAATAACAACTAATAGACCCAACCTCACATCCATAATATGTAATACACCACAATAGATGGCGTAATGCACCACACTATAGGGGGAAATGTGCCCAACCTTTAGATCTTAACATGCCCCTCCCCTTTAGACAAGCAATGTACTCAATGTTTGGATAGGTGTGGATGAATATATATGAAGGAATCGTCTTTCTATGTTGAATGTGCAGTTGGTACGTTCTTCCACTTGATGAGGTACTCAATAATAGATTGATTTCGTATTTGTTTGGTCCTTGTTTCAATGATTTGTCCAAGTTCCCATATGTTTTTTCCTTCTTCAAAACTCCTTTGACTATGATGTTGATGTGCCTGTTGTTTCATCCTATTTTTTGACATCTTCAGTATTTGGAGAATTGCTTTTCGGTGCTTTATGCGATCTACCACTACTTGAACTATATATTTTCCTTCTTCAAACCTTGATTGGAATATTGTTTTATGGCCGACTTGGACTGAGATAAATTTAAAATTTAATCTCCTCTAGGTTTGAAACTTTGTCCTATTGTATCTTGATATGTACTCTTTCTGATGTTGTAGGTTTAACCTAATTCAGATTCTCCAGTAAGAAGTTATTGCAAATCTCCCAACACTTGTTATTTTTGGTCTATCCAGAAGAAAAAACTTATATGGTATTCCAAGTGTCCAATATTTTTGATATGAATAAAAAAAATATACCACATATATCTTGTTCCATCCTCCTTCAAATGCAATAGGTCTTACTCAATTTGGATTTTGTATGCCCTAGATATGACTGTTTTCCCCATAACTTTTTTTCAAACCCTGATTGAAGGATTGTTTTAGGACCTACTTGGAACTAGGCCTATCTCATTCCCTCTCTATTTTCAAGCCCTAATTCTCTCTCCATCTCACTCTTTCCCCCCTCTCTCTCGACCTTTGTCTCCTTCTAACCCTCTCTCCCACCCCTCTCCTCTCTCCTTCCTTCTCTTTCCATAATTTTCTTTCTCTTTCCCCTTCCTTTATAAATCTCACTCTAAACCTTCCTCACCTTGATGTCTCTCTCTCTCTCTCTCTCTCACACACACACACACACACACGTACTTTGTTTCTCTCTACCTCTTAGTCTCTCCATCTCCATCTCCACCTCTCTCTATAAACCTTCTCTCTCCCACTATCCCTGCATTTTAAATCTACCCCTCCTCTCATATTCATTCTCGCTACCTATCTCTCCATCACTCCTTTTACCACCATCACTCTCTAATTATCCCTCTACCTCTACCTCTTACTCTCAACCTCTCTCTTCTTCTCTATCCACCATACCTCCACCCCTCTCTAACCAAATCCATCTCTCTCACTCCATATTCCATATCTCCATCCCCCCTCTTTTCCCTTCTCTCAGCACGCTTCTTTAACCCCTAATCTCATTCTCCTTTTCCATCTATAAGTCTTTCATTGCATTAGGAGCAAATGTGCATTCCTAGAGTGCATGTGTGCATGTTATAGAAATGTGTGTGCGCTCCTAAAGCACATGCATGCATGCTTTTAGTGTATGCGTGTTTTTTTCAAATTTAAATTTCATAAGAAGGAAAATTAGTATTTTGTTGATTAGGTTGGTTTGGATTTAGGTTTGGGATGACACGACTAGTGCATTTTTAGGATATCTCTCTATTTCTCCATTTTTACCTTATTTTTCTATAGACTAGACAAGTCTGTTGTAAATGAAACTACAAACCCATATAGAGTCGACTATGTATATTACAAATATATAATTTATAAAAAAATAATGTTTACTATTTTTAATATATTTTTTGCTTGACATATATTAGAACCTTTAGAAACATACCTCCTTTGTTTATGCCTTAACGTTTTTTCACCTTAAGAATTGTTTACCAAAATTAAATGGTACACTAGAACACATTGAGGCCTATGACCTAAAAAAATAAAAAATGGTTTGATAGTATTAAGACCCCTTTAGGATTCACTAGCAAAAGACCATTTAATTTCAATGATATAATGGCTTTCATAATATATATAAATACAAATTTTGAAAAAATAATCATGCACTAGATCAATGTGTTCTACATCTCTACAATTTTTTGTAGCACTAACAAACACATATACACTATGTTTGCATGACATACCAGTGTTGGGGAAACACAAATTTCACTTAGTTATACACAACTTCTATAAATAAACATTATATACTTGGAAATCTATTTCATGTCCCTACATCTCATATTTTTACACCGTATTTAAATTCATTGTGTAAGTATCTCGAAGCATCCCTCCAAGTTAACATATTATTGTTTTTCCAAATTTGCATTGCCACTGATGTGTCATGAGATACTAGCATTAGCTTGCACCATCCCACCATCAAACCATATCTATAACATGTACCACCTAAGCATGTGATGACTAGAGGAACATATGAAAAGGGGGCCATGTGAAGTGCTCCATCTGAGTTATTAATCAATACGCTAAGTATGTCACTATAAAACCAAAATGCATCATGATAACAAAAATGCTCCAACATCAACCAATAATATAATTAATCATTGGATATCTTGCTATGCTCAATGGGGCATAAACAAGTAACTCTACAATCAACAAATATCCTCTACACATTATGCACCCATGATTGACTGTGGTTGGAAATTCCATAATGGAAATTCCAAGAGAAGTGTGTGCATCCATAATCAAGACTTTATATATGTCGAATAATCCATAGTAATCCAAGATGTGTTTGTCATGTGTAATTGTATCGTGATGAAAATCATTGGTGAAGCCTCATGAAATTTGTGGGATAATAGGTAACAACTGAATCCATATGGGGACAAATCCTCTTTAATATAATGCATGAGAACTCAAGAATCTTTCAATACCTAATATTATTAAACATGGATATAGTTTTGAGGTGGGACTCTCATCCTAAAATCCACAACAAGGAATCAAAACCAATACATAACGAAGTTATATAATGTAATGAAGGACGACAAAAGTGGCTCAAAAACAAGACTTGAGCTAAATATCAAATGATGCAAGAAATGAAACAACTATTATATTCTATTTATCATACGATCTTATTCATTTTTTATTCTATTTGAATTATTACATGGCCCAATAGAAAAATAATGCTTCAAAATTTGTCTATTAACTAGTAATGATAGTTTTTCACCATCTAGGTGGATAATCTAGAAAGATTTAGTGATTTCAAAATATTTAATCTAAAAAGGACCCAACCATAAACTATATAACTTTTCTTGTTTACTTTTTTTCTCATTCTTCTTACCTCACATAATAATAAGATCCCATCCTTAAGGAATACTTGGACAAGCCCTCCTATGGAATGTGCCTTTACTTTTGACTTTATCATGAACAAGGTGATCAAAGTTCTTTTATCTATCCAATGTTGCAACAACTCATACACTAATATCTTTAGTTGAATAGGAAATGTGACCTTGATTCTGTAGAACTGTAATCTATTTTTTTGTAAAACATACTTTATCTTACTATCCCAACTACTTTTGTTTTCTCCTATAATATTTTTGATGAATTCTTCCTTCGAATTGTTTGTAGTTGGAGGTTTTTACCAATAGCTAAGTTTGTATAGTGATATACAAAATGACCTATTCTATAATCTTCAAATACATACCCTTTTTTCTTATGTACTATTTTATCCTATGTCAAATATTCTCCTTTAATATCAATCAACCTAATAAAAAAATCAATACCATTGGAGTGTGTTAATGAGACATTCAAGATCTACTTTCCCTCTAAGCGACATGACAACAAGTAGTAAGTGCCCCATTCATTACCACTAGGGGAAACCACTGTGTATATATGTCTTGCAAAAAATGACGTCACAACATGTGAGTCCACTAAATAAATGAAGCATACAAAATCCTTCATAGATAATAAATATATATAAAATGTTAAATGAACTTGGTTGTACGAGATCTAAAATGTGATCATAATCTAGTGAGATACTTGATTGGTCCTCCTTTAGCTGGGATAATTCCAAACTTATACATCGAATGATGGGGATAAATACATGATCCCAACAATCAATACATCATGTGGATTCAAAATATTCCCATTCATTACTACTGCATGGACTATAGAATAAATAAAGCTTACTTTTCCATATTTCAACTATAGCATTGTCTAATATTCTAACTAAATCAAATACACGAGTACCCTGGATTTTTTTGCATTCATGTAACTATGATCGATCTACATTGACCACCTCCCAAAAGTTATCTATATACATGTTTGTGCCCTTGTTATCCCTCCCCCATAATTGGAGAATACCATTAAACAATAGATTATTCATCTCGAAAGAGGGAAATGTTTGTGAACTTCATTTCTTTCATATGCTTTATTCTATTTTTCTTGAACGCATTCCTTGAAATATATGTATTCCATAGTGGGGTATATTAAAGAAAACATTGGTCCATATGTATATCAAATATGCATAACGTGAGCACTTTATCCATCATGTTCTCCTTTTCCATGTCCAATCTCGAAATAGTTCCAAATATGCGGTGCCTTCCTTTTTTGTGTAGTATGTACAACCATTGGAATACATAAGCATTTTTAAATTGGCGTACGCACCCATTGTACCAAATTGAATGTTGATCCATATTTCTATTATTATTCTTCAAGTGATCACAAAACATATAAAAGCAATGTTATACGTACGATAAGTTGTGGCACCTATCATCACTTATGTAGAAGTGGCATTCCTTCAAAATAGATATATTGTCTTAATTGCTACTTGGGCCATTCCTATATGTGATATGGACCATTATGCTGACCTCCTCTAAGTGATAATACTAGATTTGAATCTCGTTTTGTAGTTGAAGTGTGTAGTTATCATCAAATTCAACCACTAATATGATATTTCCAATAGGAAATGTATCTCTGCATAATCTAAAATGCTCGTCCTTCCATCGAGCTACATGGACATGCTATACATAGTATTTGTTCTTATTGAAGAATTCATTGATGGAGTCGCATACTTGGAACTAGTATAACAACAACAAAGACATATATATCGCAATGCATTATTACATATACAAGTGCAAGCATAAATAAAATATAGTATTTAAGTACTCAATACAAACCTGGGAAGTTACCAACTGTATTATTTTTCTTTCATTTCCTCCATCAATATCGTATGTCACATATTTGATCTAGTTATATCGATTTCTCACATGCATTCACGTGTGCAATAATGGCATTCCTCCACACCTGGGGCATGCACAATATAAGCATTTTTTTTAAATGTACAACCCTATGGACTTGTACATAATATGGTATGAATGAAGTATCTATATGATGTCGATGGAAATATAGTTGAGAATTCCTGCACAAGGGTGTTATGCAAAACTATATATATATATATATCTATCTATCTATATATATATATATATATATATATATTAATAATTGTATTCAATGTAGTATCGACAAAAATATCTGTTACATGTTGTGTTTACTCTAACATATCAAGGCTTACATTTCTCGAAATGTATTTGGCCCAAGTTAAGCTAACTATATGCACTCCTGAATCTCTCATACAATTTTGTTTGTTTCATGTTGAGAAAGTGTTTAATATGTGGTTCATGGTCCCTTGAACTCTTTCTCAATTTAAATACATCTTTTTGGTTGGAAGAAGGTCTAGTGCTCTCATGCCAAAAATATTTCACTAGTTCCTTAATTGCTCCTATCAACTTTGTGTCAAAATGAGGTAGCCTACCAATGAAGGCCCACAAATTAGTGTGGCAACTTGTGTTAAGGATATCTCATTTAATAGAATACTTTTAAGGGGTTTTCACATTGCATTTCATGAGATGGTATTTTTATTTCAAAAAAATTGCCTTGTTATCTTTCCAACGATTGAATGTGACAAGACATCCAAGCTGCATTACAGTCTTGAGAACAAGTTTTCTGACCATTTTTTTGAAAATATTGAATAAGGTTTCTAACAATATGATTGCTTCTTTATGAACCTCTAACCGTTTTAATGCCTAAAATTCTTCTAACAACAGTTAAACTCCTAGATTTCAACAATGAAATAAATTATTGACATTTTGCTACATTAGCTTTTGATTCAAATTATTTTGTAATAACTTTAAAATATTGCCAATGAATTGTTCGATTAAGTAACTCACCTTCAAGTTATTCTAGACCACTTTCATCCACCTAAATTCACTTAGCAGTTTTTCGATGTTCTCTTTGTAATGATGGCATGGAATATGGGCCCATATTATGCCACTCTTGACTTCTCAGTTGTGGAGTTGTAAGGATGGGAGGAGATACATCATTCTCAAGGATTTTTTCTGAAACGTCAAGTTGTTGAACAAGAGGTTGCACCACGGGAACCTTTTTTCCAGGGCTTATTGCATCCATTTCCTCTCTGGCTTAAGAGGCTATATCTTCACCAAGTTTAGAATTTATCATTCACATACACAATATTGTCCTCTAAGACACACAAGAAGACATCCAATTGTTTCCTAGTCACTCATTTTTCTTTGCAATCAAAAGTCAATGAATAACACACTTGATTTTTGTAGTTTTTCCCATAATTGTCTACAAAATATCACACTAATTTCATTTTTGTAGTATGATGGGAAAATGCAAGGAATATGGAGGGAAATAACCCAAAAAAACACACATGTTCTATTTTTCATAAGAGCACATGCGTTCAAGGAACATGTGCATGCTATTTTTTATAAGAGCACATGCAATGAAGGAACACATGTGCAATTTTGATCCTAATGATTATACCATTCAATGCCTCACCTTACACCATGCTCGTTAAGGTCATGCATTAATGGTGAGAAACAACACTCAATATCGTGCATGCCATTTTGTTATCTATTTTATTTGTTTACACTTAAGAGATAATGTGTGGCTCTTCAATACAATAGTAATAGTGTGTCAATGTAATTCTAAAGGAATGTTAATATAACCCATATCCCCACTTAAAGCAAAGGATTCCCTTAGGAGTTCATGTGTGGTGGTTGGAGTCATTGTTAATGGCTCTGTATGCCTAGAAGATTTATTTAGACCACAAAGATTGGACTTTTTTACTTGAACATGTATGGATTTGATACACATACTTAGTCCTAAAATAGTCATAATGGGACTAATATCCCTAGTCAAAATACAAAGATACTATGTAAAGGTTAGTTGTTTTTGTTCAATGGATTGTTTTGGTACCTAGATGCCTAGATGATTCTATGAGGTCCCAATGCCTCATTTCCATATATAGACCATGTGCAAGGCCTTGAGACCCATATCTAGTGCTATGAAATTCCTAATGATTCCCGTATTGCCACCTGAATGCCAAAGTTCCCCTAAAAAAATCTAGGGTGTTTCTATGTGTCATTCATAACATTGAGCCCTAAATGCTAGTTAATGAGCCCCATTCCTAAGATCCCTCTATTGAACATGATTAATTTCTCAATACCCAAGCCTACTTCTAAAAAAATACTAATGTTGACCATATCGTCACTTAGAGCCAAGGATACCATTACGAGATCAAGTGTGGTGGTTCAAGATGGTGCTCTTGAGTCTAGATGTCTAGAACCTTACTTTATGGCCTAATGCATCAATTTCCTTTCCTAGAATTTTCCAAAACCTAACGACCCATGATTAGTTTTATAACCCTTATAATTGATTCCATATCCTCAATTATATGACATATATCCCCAAAAAGGGGTCATATGTGGCGGTTCAAGGTATTGTTTGTGGCCCTCAAGCCTTAGAAGATAAATTTAGTGACTAAGGTCTAAGTTTCATCCTCTAAGCATTTTCAAACTGCAGAGACCCGTAGTAAGTTTGATGAAGGATGTCTAGAATATTGCTTTATATAAATCTATCCTCCCTAATCTGGTGGCCCTTGAACAATTAGTATTTGTGGAGGGGAAACACATCCTAGATAGTGTTATCTTGGTTCATGAAGTGATTCTCTCCTTTAAAGTTACAAAAAATAATGGAATGCTGTTGAAGTTAGATATCTCAAAGGCCTATGATAAGATAAGTTGGAAATTCATGAGAGAAATGTTAAAAAACCATAGTTTTAAGCAAGAGTGTATTGAATGGGTTATGAATATGACTTCTAGTATTAATTTCTCAATTGTTCTCAATGCGGCCCCTACAAAATTTTTTCAACCCACTCGAGGCATCACACAAGGAAACCCCTTATCCCCCTTCTTGTTAATCTCGATGGCTGAGGGGTTGAGCAAAGTGATTAAGAAGATGGTGGAAAATCAATATGTTAAGTGGTTTCTTCTTCATGCGGGAGTTGAGAAGGAAACGCATCAGGAATTTGTAGATGACATCATGTTGATGGGCCATTCGTATGTTCAAGAAGCAATGGATTTTAAGAAAGGTATGAATATGTTCTCTAAACCTTAAAGACCGGAAATCGACAATGATAAGTCTCAGTTGTTTTTATTCAATACTCCTAAGATTACCCAGAGAAACATACTTTGTATTCTTGGATTTCAAGGGAGCTCCCTTCCGTCCAAATATTTAGTTGCCCCACTGGCTGAAGGAGCTATTAGGAAAGTTTCATGGACTGACTTACTAGATCGTATGCAGAAGAAAAATGACTAATTGGGTGTACAACTCGCTTAATTTGGCAAGTAGAATGGTTTTGGTGAAAGCAGTGTTACATGCTATCCCTGTATATCTATTCTTGTCAATGGAAGCTCCAAAGGTTGTTATTAAATAAATTAGGAATATACAAAACCAATTTTTATGGGAATGTGATCAGGATAAGAACAAGTGGGATTTGATTAGTTGGGAAAAGTATGTAAGCCTAAATCCAAAGAGTGGTTAGGAATTCATGACCTAGAGAATAACAGTGAGGTTTTGGGGGAAAAGATATGGTGGAACCTGGTTACCCATAATGAGGAACCATGGGATTTGGAATATTAAGTATGTTGGAGACTGACAAAAGAATGATCGTATACAATTCAATGAGGAAAATCAAGGCTTGCACATCTAGATGGAGACCTTCCAAAGTAGAAGCATTGTATAGGACCACAACTTCTAGGAAATCTAAAATGGGGATGATGCAAACTTTTGGGATGATTCTTGGCAATAGCTACCCAAGATATCGCTACAAATAGAATCAAGGCAGCATCAAGACCAAGAAAAGGGTAGGGGGTTGATGAAGGTCTGCCAATTTTGGTGGGAGGATAAAGCCAATGAGGACTTTCATGAATCAAATCCCTTATACTAGTGGAGCCAGATATTTCCTATGGAGGAGATAGCCATAATTCAGGAGATTCAGGAGATTAGACGTATTAGGATTCGAATGGGACTAGATAAGTTGATATGGGGATATCAGATGAGAGGCACTTTTAATAGGTTGGAAGCCTATGATCTATGGACTAATAATGAAGGAAGTTAGGAGGATGGATTTTGGAAAATAGTGTGGCATATAAATTATTGTCCAAAGGTGGCATACTTCACATGGCTTGTTATTTACAAATATATCCTGACAGGGGATAACCTAGAAAAATAAGGAATACATGGTCCTTTACAATGTTCTTTGTGTCACAAGGAGGAGGAAAGCATGAACCACTTGTTAGACTTATTCCCTTTTACCTCGTCTATATGGGACAATGGTACCGAAATTTTTTAGCGATATAATAGACTAAGGAGCCATCCGGATCAAACATTCAGGGAATGCGATATTAAAGCCTTTCAAAACCCCATTATTTTCTACACTTGGCTCATCTTCCATGGATTTCTCATGTGGGAAATCAGGAAAGAAAGAAACATGATCTTTTCTCATGATAAGGAGAGCATACATCAACACATTTGGGGTAGAGTGGAAAACCCTATCTAGGAAATGGTAAAAATCACAAAGTGGGAAGAAAAGGATTGGGATATGGGGGATTGGGAGAAAGAAATTATGAATGGATGGGGTATTAACAACTCGATCAATGGATGGGTTTGGCTGAAACCCAAGTGATCCCCATTGGCTATCCCTGCGAAATGGCTCCTCCCATTGGAAGGTCATTTTAAATTGAATTTTAATGAAGGCTCGAAGGGAAATCTGGGCCTGATAGGGTTTGGAGGAGTGATAAGAAGTTCAAAAGAAGAAATTATGCATGATTACCATGTATTCATAGGCCATGAAACGAATAATTCAGTTGAGTTATATAGACTTTTGTTTTTCCTTCATTTGGGGGCCAAACATGGATGGGAAGCAATAGTGATTGAGGGGGATTCCATTGTCATCATCTAAACGGAAATTTTTTGCATAAGGGACAACATGTCACAAAGGTAGCAGATAGATGGTGCCTAAATTAATAATTTTTAATTCTGTTGAAAAATACTTTGATTATTATTTTATTATTCTTTGACAAGAAGGTCAAAGAACAAAACATTCCCTATTTAATAAAGTATGATGAAGGGGAACAAAAGTGGATATAGCTGTTGAAAGAGTGTTTTCTAACCCAAAAGAGGAAAATGACAAGTAGCAAAGACCCTTGAGTGAGAACTCAAGATGGAGGAGGCATCATCCCCAATCAGGTCTGCACTCCTAGTTGAGTTTCTAAACAGTAGGGGGTTCATAAATGACCAAGTCCTAGGAAAAATACTATTTAATAGTATGTCCATGAGCAACGGGAGGCTAGGACAAGGATTAAAATTTGTATAATGCAAGAGATGGCGCATTAAGATATTTTTCTCTTGTGGTTCAACAAATAGGCTCGAGGGTTCTGGAGCAAGTAATTTGGTTGTTCTAGGAGTTGGTTGGGAGGAACAACTTCTCGACTTTTGTTTTCCCAGCGTTGGTGTTAGGTTCCTACTCTGTTTCTTATGAATGATTTTAGATGCAGTAGGATGTATATGTGAAATGTTAAATTGCAGTTATATTTCCAGGTTCTTGTTTCTGTTTTTTCCTGTAGAGCGTGTATAAATCCTAGATATAATTAATATCAAAGTAGAATATAGTTCCATTCTCAGTTAGCTTACTATTGTTATGCGTAAATGATTTATAAATGATGAGTCTGCATCTAATGGGTTGAGTCCTTTGTTTTTACATGGTATCAGATGTTCCTAGTATGTTTTTATTGTCTGCATTGATTTTTGTAATTCTTCCTTAACTATACATTACAATTAATTTAGGTTGCCATGTGAAACTATAATGGTTCTTTATAGTTTAGATATGAATTATTCAATATTCTGGTTGAGATGGATTTACATAGAGAAAAAACGTAATTTAAACTGTACAAATCCTATAAGAAACTTACTATAATGTTTGTTTATAGTATAGACTTAAGATAATCAATGTATGTGAATGAAGTCTATTCTTCCACATAGGAACCATATTTCAAAAACCTACAAATATCTTAAGTATCTTAGCGTAGTTGGTTAAATGTTACCGAATCATGTTCAGACGACGAAATCAAGGGCATGGCTGTAAGTACTAAGATAGTTTCCAGATCCAATTAACTTACAATGATTTAAACCCAGAATGAACCAAAAACCCGTTGAATCCATCGTTAAACATTGATCCATAAGAGAAATTAGATCAAATGTTGAAAAGATATTCCGCACTTAGAAGCAGTGCCCGAGTTAAACCTAAACAAACCTCCTTTCATCGAGCGGTGGAGATCAATATTGGAGAAGATCAACGGTGATAAGGACATTTCCCAGGAGAAAGAGTGAGGAAGACAAAGGAGGGGTCGAGTTGCGAAATCAAAAGTTTATCGCTGGAATTTAAGATCGAGATCTACGGTCGAGATCGATCATAAAATAGATCGACGGTCCTCAATGATTTCATAGGGATAAGTTGTGGGTTTTGAACAAATTTTGATGTGCACAAAATTTTTATGGAATGCACTTCATAGTTTTTGGAGTCCACCGTTGATTTGGTGGGGACATTGATCGGATAGTCAATAAGCCATTTCGCTGATTCAACTAGCAAGTTGTTTAATGATAGAGAGTGGGGACATAATTCTTATGAAATGCACTTCATATTTTTTGGAGTCCACCATTGATTTGGTGGGGACACTGATCGGACAATCAATAAGCATTTCATTGATTCAACTATAAAGTTGTTTAACAATAGATAGTGGGCACAGAATTTTTATCCAAAAGATTTTGTTGTAGGATTGAGTCCACTTGAGTGAGTTAAACGTTGGTTCACAAATTTAAAGGATGAACAATTGATATTGTTTCTGTAAGAATATCAACGACTAACAACAATCACAGAGGTTTCATTGTGGAATCTGCAAAGGAGAAGATCAACGACCGATATTTCATCTGCAGGGAAGATCATAGGCTAATGATAGTCATGAAGGTTTCATTGGGAATTCATAAAAGAAATCATATCAACGGTCAAGATTAATGCCGTAAAAGAGATCGACGGTTTATAGAATTTGTGGAAGGTAGAAGGCGGGAAACAGGAAAAAGACAAGGCAAAGTGTTAAGCTTCTGAAGTCCGATTTCCAAATCAAAGAAAGATCGACGGTCAAGTTTGTTTCCGTAAGGATAAACGGTGTGGAAAGACGATGTAGAATGCAGAACACGAAAATTCAAGAATTAAGATTTACAGAACGTAAAGTTTTCAAAGTTTGATTTCTACATGAAAGCAAGATCAACGGTCAAGTTTGTTTCTGCATGGATCAACGGTGTGGAAAGTCGATGCAAGAATGCAGAACATGGAAATGACAAAGATTTAGTTAACATGGCTTGGATTTTTTGGGATCCGATCTCCGAATCAAATCAAAATCGACAATCATGGTTGACTCCACAAGGATCAATGGTGCAGAAGGAGGAAAGGGGTCAAATGAAGGTATCGATATGCTGGTTTTCTGATTTTCGAGTTCCACCCAGAAGGTGAAAGGTGGAAGAGTCAATTTAGTGCAAAAATGTCTACTTTGGTTGCGTGAGAGTGGGTCTTCCAATGGCGGAACGACTGTTACAGTGGTACCTAAGCCCAAAAATGAATGTGTAAGGATGAAATCGACCATTTATATATGGCCAGGGTTTCTTTTTATTTGTATTTTCTCATAACAATTAGGAATTTTTATTAATATGTTTGAAGATATATGGTTATAGAAAAAATAAATTATATTTGAATCTTGAGGTATGTTACAGGAGATGATGGTTGAGTGTATGAAAGAACCTTGTGCCTGGGTCTTTACTCATGTTAAAAGGGAAGGTAACAAGGTGGAAAATTATTTTGCAAACATGGGTTCATATCGAAAGGATAGGAATGTGGTGGGGTAATTGTTGGGTTTTCATGACTGGGACTGGGCCATTCATTGCTCAATGCATAAGAGAAGAAGGACACAAGACACGACTGGGCAGTGATCATAACGTTAGATCCAATGTAGCATTTAGAGAGGCCACTTGGAGTGATCAAGTCCCACATCACATAGACAACAATCGTACTAACCAACTAGATGTCTGCCCAAGTGAAATATTAAATACTGGATTTGGTTATGATGAGGAGAGATTCTGGTAGAATACTTGAAGGGAGGATGGAATACGACTAACATAGGTGGAAGGATGGTGGATCTACGGGGCTCGTCTCACCATCAGTAATGAATTAAGGTTAAGTAACTCTGTAGGCTTGATATAAACATGGATCTCTTGAAACTAAGGAGGCTTGCTATAAATATAGATGGAAGCTCTATTTTTGTATTAAGTTTATCTTTGGACTCTCTCTTTCTATGTTTTATCATCCTCATATCAGTCTTGTGTTGTGAGATATAGAAGGTTTGTTTCCAAGGAGAATTATCATGGCCCCTAGGAGGTAGAATACTAAGAGGGTCGAGTAGGGAGTGGGGAAGGGGAAAGCTGTGAAAGTTACGAGTGAACACAAAAAGGTTGTGGAAGTAACCCATTTCTTAAAATATAGGATCATGTTGATCATGCAAGAGGAGATTGAGAGAGTGGATAATGACCTATGGGAATAGGTTAAATCTATTGATATTGTCGATGTAAGGGAAGAAGTGGCGGAGTGGGTGATTGACCCATGATCCATTGAAGGTAGGTGGTTGGCATACGACCACAATATGACTACTTAATGGGTCATTAAGGGTTTGATGTTTCACATTTTGATGGAAAAAGAAAATAAAATGGAGGGGGGCATGGAACTGGTTATAGCGTGGAAGGAGCATAATTAGGACAACTAGCTAATGCACAAGAAAATATACCTGATATCCTTGAAATTCGGTATTCAAATGCATCCTTTTCCTGGGGATAAATCGAGGGTTGGAACTTCTTCTCCCAGTGGGACTGGTCTTAGTTAGGATCATAGTTCGAGGGGCTTTTTTGGTGGTGTGAAGATGGACAGCAAGGTATGCACTCGCTTGGGGACTCTGTGTCAAGTCTCGGGTCCTTCAGGTGACGCCATGATAAAGTAGCCTGGGTGTTGTTTATTTTGTCTATGTTGTTATTTTGATCTATAGTAGGTGTATGCTATCTATCTCTATTTTTTTGGGTATCTCATGCACTTTATGTGGTACTCTCTTGACTATGGACTTTTATGGGGAAATTGGGTTTTTTTGTTGAACAATGTATGAGAAAAAATGAAGGGTTGTAGTTATGTTGTAATAATATGACCTTTTTGTTGTAGAAGCTTGAGAGTAATTATTTGGTAGGTGTGCAATCTGTTCAGCCGTTGAGGCCACCAGTTTTGATAGCCATGTATCTATATTCTTATAGTTAATATAAAATAGTTTCTTACAAAAAAATATTTATTTATTTATTACGGATGATGGCACTCCTTGAACCATGTTTAGGGCACCAAAATCAATCCTTACTGTTAAAAAACTTCTAATGGTTCCCATATCATCACTTAAAGGAGAAATATCTCATGTAGAGCACATGTGTACTATCTCAAGGCCTTGGTCATGGACCTTGAGATTTATAAGCTAGCTTCTAGACATAATGTCATAGTTTCATGAGTTGGGCTTGGTCTAGGCCTCATTACCAATACATGGCTAATAAAAAACTATAGTGGTCCCAATATTGCCACTCAAAGGTGAAGGATCACCTTGGGAGATCATGTACTATGTTTTCTAGGAAATAATATTGGCCTTGGATGTATGCAATACATATTTATGGACTAACTCGCATGTTTCGTCCCTTGACCATGTTCAGGGCACCATGAACTTGTTGAGGCCTGGAAATTCGCAGGCGACAACAGTAAGGGATTCTCCCCAATCAACGTTCCCAACTAGCCTGTTGACTATTTGGAATAGGGAATCCATCCGGTTTGCGGTCCGGCTACCGTAGGTCAAGAAACAAAACAAAGGCTTTACCGGTTGCGGCTCGGCCCACCGAGTTTTTTTATTTTGACTTTAAGAAATGAAATGCAAGTGCCTAACTAAATGCAGAGCGATCAAGATGCAGGGAGCGGTCACAATGTGATGCGCAGGTTCTTACCTCTCATCTTATGCTCGCAAGCAACCTAATCAGATACAATAAAACATAAAATAACTATCTAATCTATCCCTAGGGAGCAAGGTTATCATTCTGGGTGAGCAATACATCTTGCACATGCATTATGAAGAATCATAGATAGCTGATATTCCTTTCAAGACACATGAACACTTATAGATATTTAAATAACCAGATAGCCGATCATTTTGTAACAACAATAATTGCTCACAGTGGAAAATATCAAAAGAAAGATACCGAAGAAAATTCAACAAGAACATAGGTTCAGGAAATTAAACATTCTCACAGCAAATGAAACACCACTGAAAATGAAATAGTTCCTCTTCAACATTATTCATTGAGTCGCATTGATACATTCCATTCTACTCTCTTTAACAGGTAAAAAAATTGCAGTTTCCTTTGCAAAACGAAGTAGTTCCTCTTACAAGCAAACATTTACAAAATTTTCTAGGGGAAAAAGCCCTTTATTCTTCCCACTTTCAAATATTTAAACTACAACTGCTGAGTGCTTCGTTTTCCTCCCCGGACGCGTGGTCTTTCAGTTTATTCAATGCTTCATATTCCGATCTTTTGTTAGTATGTGATCATGAAACACTTGGTAACTGATCCGTTTCTAGGATCATGCCTTTACAGCTCCAGACTTCATTCTCCATTTGCCTCGTTTCAGTCATACCTCCGCCAAACGGGTTAGTCTTTCTTCTTATCGTGGTGGATTGACCGGTCTCCTTGAAACTGCCTGTAGTCAATTCACGAGCATGGTTCAATAACAAATATTATCAATTAACCACCATCTTACAAGGAAATGGCCGGGTGCACCACATACGGGCCTGGAAAAATATCCTATGGTCACCGACGGGAAAAATTCAAGTTGGCAGTCAGAAGGAAGTGAGCTCGGGGACTAGGAGGATCTGCCAGCCGCAACTTCGGGTGAGGCTTAAGTCGCAGCCAAGCGAAACGTGGGCAGGATATGCCATAAATCGGACGTCGGACGGTTTTGAGTTTCGGAAACCAGAAAAATCTAGGAGCCGCAACGGCGGAGGAGGAGGGTTAGAGGATACGTGGAGCGAATGAGAAAACTTAGTCGAATATTGAAAGACACTCATATTGGGAGCGAAAAAGATCTCCCAGCCACAACGGCGGATTAGTAAAGGTTATGGACAAGTGATCGAAGGCTAAAATGAAACGAGCGTCAGATGGGTTCAAACTTCGGATGGAGAAAAGGTCTTGGAGCCGCAAGGGCGGAGAGGCTGAGACTTTGCAGCTTCTGATTCAACAGCAAAAAGAGGCCCGACTATAGGAAAACTCAAGGATTTGAACAGCGTTAACAACCAAAGTCATTTTCTTCGCAAAGACTGCCCTGAAGAACAAAATTTTACTTCTTCACGGCCAGAAATCCACGACTTAACCGAAATTGAACACGGCATAAATAAACCTGCTGATATCCAATATTCAAAGTAAAATGAAAAGAAGATATGCCCGAGAGGCTCAAGCATTTAACGATCCCACCAAGCAAAAATGATTAGGAGGGGCCCAGAATTTAAATAAATTTGGGGGGAACAGTTGCGGCAGCAACAACTGGCGATTACCTGGTGAACCTAGATCTCTGGGTGATTATACTTTGAGCAACATACTGTTTAACTAGAATGCTTCTAATGAATTCTTTCGGCGACATGGATTCCTCGACCGACAGAAGTGTGTACCTTAATCATTGATGATGGTCCATTTGGGGGAAGGGAAAACTGAGACCTTCAAGTCCAGACAACTATGTTGAGGCCAGAGTATGAGTTTCATTATTACCTCTGTTTTCAGGTAGCTAACAGCGTGGACACCACATGATTGCAGCAGATAGTAAACAACAGTATTCGTTTGTTCCCCATTCCCATGCCATTTTAACAACTTTTGTGATTTTGGACTTTTGTCCCTTTCATCTAAGTCCTTCTGTATGCCTTTCTTACTGAATTTTAATTCAGGATCATCTATCCCATAGTGCCCTTTTGTGTGAGTGGTGTACTTTAAGTTTCAGCTCACGGAAGGAGAGGATCTTTTGGCAATTTAATATTTATGATTCAGCACTTGCTTTGATTTATGATGCTTTTATAGAAGTTTTGACTCTTTACTTGCCTTTTGGCATTCGTTTCTTGGCATGGGATCATTTATATTTAATACACTGTTCACCTTGCTTCCGCCCATGGGTCCTTTACTGTCGCTCCTTAGAACATTTTAAATGTGACGTGGATGGAGCCCTGACATAGTACTCCAGACTCTTCGAATCCGGTTTGATTAACAGGGGTTAAGCAGGACTTCAATGCACACAACATTTTATTTGAGAAAAATGTTAGGCTGGAAAAAATATTTTAGCAATACACAGGTTGACACTCAACGTATTTGCTATTCCCGAAAGACCTTAATATCCTCTAGACGACCATAAGTTCATTCCCCTTATTGAAAATCAAAAACTTAAAATTAAATCAAATGAAAGCATGACTTGAAAACAACCACACAACTTATTTATATACAAGGCAGAAAGAAGAAAGAAACTCAAGAAAAGTAAGGCTTGAGAACCAAACCATTTATTGGCAAGTTCTCCTCCCATCCCTGTAAATCCTGCAGTTTATAAGTAGCAGGGCCAAGTTTGGCTACGGTCTGAAAAGGGCCTACCCATAACTGCTGGAATTTGGTATGCTTTCCTTTCTCATCATGGGGGTGGTCCCATTTGAGGACTAAGTCTCCCACTTCAAAGTCTTTTGTCCCAACTTTATGCTTGTCAAACCATCTCTTAACTGACTCTTGCTGTTGTTTAAAACGTTCTTTAGCCTTGGATCTGGCCTCTTCTGCTTTCAGGAGATTATATATTCTTATTTGTAGAACTTCATCATCCAACTCCCTAGACTCTTGGGCTAGTATGGAGGCTGGTAGCATGAGATTGGGAGGCAAAATAGCTTCCTTACCATACACAAGGGTATAGGGTGACACTCCTATTGCAGACTTGGGGGTGACTCTGTCAGCCCACAAGGCATTGGGTAAGGCTGAGTGCCAACTTTGCTGGTTTTCTATTACGGTCTTCTTCAGGATTCTAATGAGCTTTTTATTGGAGGATTCAGCCAGGTAATTCCCTTGCGGGTAGTAGTTAGCAGAATAATGTAATTTTTTTCCTTTGTCATGAGCAAATTCAGTTAATTTAATTGATGAAAAGTATTTAGCATTATCAAAAACTAATGAAATTGGAACTCCAAACCTGGTCATGATATGATCTTGTAGGAAGCTGATGACTTCATCTTCGTTTATATTGCGCAATGGGATAGCTTCGACCCATCGAGTGAAATAATCAGTCGCAGTAAGAATGTACTTGTGCAGCAGTGAAGAATTTGGATTTATTTCTCCAATGATGTCCAATCCCCACTGTTCGAAAGGCTCCGTGACCGTCACAGGCTTTAGAGGTGCCGCTGCTCTAGGTTGTCTTCCACCACATCTTGGCAGGTATCACATTTTCTGACGTGCGCATGTGCATCCTTGAAAAGCGTAGGCCAATAGTAACCGACTCTAAGGATTTTGTGGGCTGTAGTGTCGCCTGAATAATGTCCTCCAGCCAGACCGTCATGTAATTCTGCCATTACTCTCTTTGCATAGTCCTTTTCTAAACATCTGAGGAGAACCCCGTCATAATTCTTCCTGAATAACACTCCTTCAACAAGATGATAGGAGGCTGATTTGAGACACAAAGCTCTTCTTTGTTTGGAATTCCAATGTTCTGGTAATAGCCCCGACTGTAAGTAATGCACAAGGTCCCCATACTAGGACTCAGGAGCTGTAAACAGAGGGCATACATCCATTACGTGCAATTCTGCTTCATCTTCCCATGCTTGTTCTTCGTTGTTTCTACTTCCAGTCATCAATTTGCATAAACCTTGACCTTTCACTATAGTGGCTGGCTTGAATTCAAGATCGTATTCTTGAAGGGCTGTTACCCAGTTGCCCCTTCTTTCTCCTAATTCTTTTTGAATGAGAAGGGATCTTACAGCTGGGTAAGGGACTATTACCTTGGTCCGATTTTTCAATATATAAGGCCTGAATTGCTTCACTGCCTTAAACACTGCGTATGCTTTCTTATCAATAGCTGGGTAGTTTAATTCAGCCCCTTGTAACCTAGTGCTCATGAAAGATATTGGGAATTCAACACCCCCATCCTCCTTTTGCGTAAGCACAGCTGCCAATGAATCATCGGATGCAAATGTATACATAATAAAGTCCTTATCAAAATCTGGACTTTTCAGAGAGGGCACATATGCGACAGCAGTCTTGATTTTACTGAAAGCATTCTTTTCAGTTTCAGTCCACTTAAATTGTGCATTTTGCTTGACCATCTGCTGTAATGGTTTAACAGTCTGGGCAAAGTCAGGCACAAACCTACGCACGAAATTTATTGTTCCCATGAAGGATTGCATTCCTTTTTTATTATGGGGCATGGGGATTTGTTCAATGGCCTTAATTCTTTCTGGGTCTATAGATACACCTGTCTTTGAAACTATATGCCCCAGTAACTTACCTTCTGTGACTGCAAATACGCACTTCTTAGGATTGAGGGAAATGCCATATTTCCGATAGCGCTCGAAAATTTGCTTTAAGTGGAAAGTGTGCTCCCCTCTTTTATTTGAGAATATAGTGATGTCATCAAGGTATACCACCACACTTCATCCAATCAGTCCGCGAAAAGCTATGTCCATAGCTCTCTGAAATGTCGCTCCAGCATTAATCAGTCCAAAGGGCCTCCTTGTATAGGCAAACGTTCCCCATTTAGTTCTGAATGTGGTCTTCAATCTATCTTCCTCGGCTACCAACACTTGGTTATAGCCAGAGAACCCATCTAACAATGAAAACATTTCAGAACCAGAAACCATCTGTAGCAATTGCTCCATGGGAGGTACCTGATAGTTGTCTTTATCTGAGATGCGGTTCAAGTTTCTGAAGTCCACGCACAGTCTGATTTCTCCCGACTTTTTTCTGACCGGTACCAGATTAGACACCCACTCGGAGTGCCTGACTTTAAAAATAATCCTGGCGTCCAACAATTTCTTCACTTCGCTTTGAATCAGTGGCTCCAACTTGGGGTGCATCTTCCTTAACTGCTGCTGATATGGCTTGATGCCTGCTTTAATAGGGATGACATGCTTGATAATGCTGGTGTCGTAGGTCTTCAAATATGCATACGCCCATGCAAAGATATCTTTGTACTGTTTAAATAGATTGAGGAACTTGTCTCTTTCCGCTGGTGAACAACATTTGCCGAGGTTCACGAACTTGGGATCCGTTTTAGTCCCTAAGTTTATTAGCTCGAACTGTAGAGTCGAGCTATGCATCTTCACATTAGCGGGTCTTCTAAACTTTTCATTCAAGTCAAACATCTTCTTTAATGTTCTAACCCATTTGGGAATGAAATTGTCATATTTCATTTCATCCTGATGTTCTTCATCGTCGATAATGGCCCCTTTAAAGGTCTCGTCATTTGTCAAGCACTTGATTATTTGCTGATCATCGTCAAATAATCGCAAGTTGGTGATCATGTCGGGTATTGATGGCCTGAAAAGTAATTCAATAGAGCATTTGTTATTAGTGGGAACCAACCTGGCGGCTGATGTAGCTAGAAGATCAGCGGCTGCATTTTTTATTCTTGGGATTGAAATAATGTTAAAAGCATGAAAACATTTAAGCAACTCCCATACCTCATTTTGGTAAGCTTTCAAATGAGGGGGAACACAATGTATTTGATTTCTTATTTGCTTCACAACTATTTCCGCGTTCCCAAAAACTTTTAAATTACTAACCTATAGCTCAATTGCTTTCTTGAGTCCCTGCAGCAGTGCTTCATACTTAGCCGTATTGTTAGTACACTCAAACTCTAATCTACAGGACATGAAGTGTTTATTTTTTTATGGATCAATAAGGACGCAGCCGGCCCCTGACCCTTCTAATGTTTTCGAGCCGTCAAAAAATAAAGTCCAAAAAACATTATCTACTGAAAATGAATCTACTCCTACTGCTAAATATACTATTTTACAGTCAATCTCACCAGCCCAAGAAAAACGAAGGAGATCAGGCTGGGTGTCAGATGTGTCGCTGGCCTCTTCCATTTGATAATTCCATGGTTCCAATTCAAGAAAATAGTTTCCCAATACAGATTTGACTGGTATATTCTTTTCATCCAATTGAGTAACATTGTACTTCATGTGAGGTTCTCTCAAAACCTTAATCTGATTGGGACTCCCTTTGTACGACAACCAAAGATGTGACCAATCTGAGGCGAAAAATCCATTTAACTTAGCTGACCAATCTCTGCTCAGGACCAGGCCATAAGCGTTTGGTATATCAGCCACCACGATGTTAATAACTTGGCATACTCTGTCATTGGATGCCAGGCAGATTAGGACGTCTTCCATCTCACCAACTACCTTGACGTCTATCCTATCCAATTGCACCACCCTCCATGTAGTTGGCCTAGGATGCCCATTTATTTTCTTACACACTAATATGGGCATGACATTAATTGATGCCCCTGAGTCCACTAGACAATTGTGCACGTTATGATTAAAAATTTCAAATGTCAGGAGGAAAGATGGGTGTTTAGTTTTAGCCTTACCTCCAGTGCTAGCTTCTCCAATTTCTTCTTCATCCTGAGGCTGATTTTCAGTGGGAAGCTTCTCTTCTGACGTTTCAAGTGCCTTCCACAACTTTTCTTTCTGCTGAGGTACTTTGCACATCTCAAACAGCGGGACATTTGCCTTTATCTTCTTTAAATCTTCGACAATGTCATATTCAATTTGTTGTTTAATGGACTGAGATTTGTCAGAACTCACCTTCTCTTCGTTTGGCTGGTCGACATTCTGTTCTGCTTGGGATCTTGACTGGTAATAGTGAATTCCGAAACCTTATCAGCCAAGGATTTATCTTGAAATTTCTTCTTGATGTTTCTTTGTAGCCTTCTGATCTTTGGGAGTAAAAGATTGTCATCACTAACTGTCTCTTGGCTTCTAGTAGTCACATTAGCTTCCCTGACATTCTTGTGTCTCTGAGAATCTTCCTCCTCTGCATCGAGTAAGGAGACAGAATTCCATAATGCCATGGTCTCCTCCTCCTGTCCTTTTGTAGAAGTGGAAGCAACACTTTCTTTCTTTTCCTCATCATCTTCCTCCGTTAACCTTGAATCCAACATCTGATTCATGACTAATGTCATTGAATTTATCCATTGTGGATAGTTCTTTTCGGAATGAGGTTGTTGGTGAAAGGTACAGAAATTTTCCATCCCTATCTCTGTCAGATTCATGGATGAAGTCTTCTGAGGAGGAGGTTGGGGCTGATTGCTGTCCTCTCTTTTCTTATAATATGGACTGAAGAACTTCTGTGCTTCTTTTTCTTTTTCTAAGTCTATGATCTTATTAGACAGCTTTTGCATCATCTTAGCCATACTTTCGTAATCTCCTGACTTTTCTTCCTTAGGCTTTGTGAACAATAAGGTTTTTCTTCCCGTACCTTTCTCTCCTGATTGTTCTGGATAGTCTTCAATGCTTTCTCTTTCCGCTTCCACCACTTCTGCCTCTTCATAGGTCTCTATCAAAGTAGTCTTGGCCCTACCTTTTGCAAACATGGCCAAATTAGGGCCCAAAGCTGAAGTATAGTATTCAATCAGTACTTTGTCTGAAGGCTTATCCGTTTCAGAGAAAATTTTAAGATATGCTGCAAACCTTTGTGTGAAACTGTGCACTTTTTCTTTTTTTTCCTTTCTTTAATGCACACAGTCCTTTCATGAGGGAAACGTGAGTTTTTTGGACTGCATACTTGCTCCTGAACATTATTTCGAAGGTATCCCAGTCTGGGATAGAGTTGGCAGGAAAACCAAAATACCATGAGGCCGCAGCTCCTTTGAGGGTATGCGGGAATAGTCTACACACCAAATATTCGTGTTCCCCAGCCCTCAGACCTTCTATTTCCAAGTAGAAACTTTGTAGATGATCATCCACTAGGATCTTCTCATTGGGGTCAAATTTAGGCAGTAACTTCTCAAAGGCTTGGGGTAGGTCATGTAAAGGCGGGGTCAGATTTAGAGGTGACCTGGCTTTCCAAGCTGGCGGTGGATTTGGTGGATTAGGTGGAGGTTGATTTGCGTTAACGCTGGCCATGAGTTGAGGTGGAGAGTGCGGAGGGGAACCAACAGGAGTGTGAGGAGGTGAACCAAGAGGGGTGTGAACAGGAGAACTGTAAGGGGTGTCTGGGCCTCTTGGTTCAAAGGCAATTCAACTTCCTGTAAGGCGGTTTCCACAAGTTCTTCCTAGTCTCCAACCAACACTGAATCTTTTACTATAGGACGATCTTTCTTCTTGTACTCTCTTCTAGGCAATTCGTGGATAATCGGCAACCCTCCAATCTTATTTACATAAGCACGGGTATGTCTTCTCAGATCGTTAACAATTTCGTTGAGAACAGGATATAGATGTTTTCTGTTTTCTTCTTTCGGAATTGGATTACGCGGTCCACTACTTTCAGAACTGTAACCAGTGGAATAATCTCGGTAAAATGGGGTTCCTCGGCCAGCCATGCACTGGCGGCCCTCCTTCTAGCGCCAAAACTGTTGAGGCCTGGAAATTCGCAGGCGGCAACAGTAAGGGATTCTCCCCAATCAACGTTCCCAACTAGCCCGTTGACTGTTTGGAATAGGGAATCTGTTTGGTTTGTGGCCCGGCTACCGTAGGTCAAGAAACAAAACAAAGGCTTTACTGGTTGCGGCTCGGCCCACCGAGTTTTTTTATTTTGACTTTAAGAAATGAAATGCAAGTGCCTAACTAAATGCAGAGTGATCAAGATGCAGGTAGCGGTCACAATGTGATGCGCAGGTTCTTACCTCTCGTCTTATGCTCGCAAGCAACCCAATCAGATACAATAAAACATAAACTAACTATCTAATCTATCCCTAGGGATCAAGGTTATCATTCTGGGTGAGCAATACATCTTGCACATGCATTATGAAGAATCACATATAGCTGATATTCCTTTCAAGACACATGAACACTTACAGATATTTAAATAACCAGATAGCCGATCATTTTGTAACAACAATAATTGCTCACAGTGGAAAATATCAAAAGAAAGATACCGAAGAACATTCAACAAGAACATAGGTTCAGGAAATTAAACATTCTCATAGCAAATGAAACACCGCTGAAAACAAAATAGTTCCTCTTCAACATTATTCATTGAGTCGCATTGATACATTCCATTCTACTCTCTCCAACAGGTAAAAAAATTGCAGTTTCCTTTGCAAAACGAAGTAGTTCCTCTTACAAGCAAACATTTACAAAATTTTCCAGGGGAAAAAGCCCTTTCTTCTTCCCACTTTCAAATATTTAAACTACAACTACTGAGTGCTTCGTTTTCCTCCCCAGACGCGTGGTGTTTTAGTTTCTTCAATGCTTCATATTCCGATCTTTTGTCAGTATGTGATCATGAAACACTTGGTAACTGATCCGTTTCTGGGATCATGCCTTTACAGCTCTGGACTTCGTTCTCCATTTGCCTCGTTTCAGTCATACCTCCGCCAAATGGGTTAGTCTTTCTTCTTATCGTGGTGGATTGACCGGTCTCCTTGAAACTGCCTGCAGTCAATTCACGAGCATGGTTCAATAACAAATATTATCAATTAACCACCATCTTACAAGGAAATGGCCGTGTGCACCACATACGGGCCTGGAAAAATATCCTATCGTCATCGGTGGGAAAAATTCAAGTCGGCAGTCAGAAGGAAGTGAGCTCGGGGGCTAGGAGGATCTGCCAGCCGCAAAGTCGGGTGAGGCTTAAGTCGCAGCCAAGCGAAACGCAGGCGGGATATGCCATAAATCGGACGTCGGACGGTTTTTAGTTTCGGAAACCAGAAAACTCTAGGAGCCG
Source organism: Pseudotsuga menziesii (assembly GCA_001517045.1). Classification (NCBI taxonomy): domain Eukaryota; kingdom Viridiplantae; phylum Streptophyta; class Pinopsida; order Pinales; family Pinaceae; genus Pseudotsuga; species Pseudotsuga menziesii. Next base: position 160,218 of record LPNX010773853.1, on the reverse strand, counting down.
CAACGGCGTAGGAGGAGGGTTAGAGGATACGTGGAGTGGACGGGAAAACGTAGTCGAATATCGAAGGACACTCAAATTGGGAGCAAAAAAGATCTCCCAGCCGCAACGGCGGATGAGTAGAGGTTACGGACAAGCGATCGAAGGCTAAAATGAAATGGGCGTCGAATGGGTTCAAACTTCGGACGGAGAAAAGGGCTTGGAGCCACAACGGCGGAGAGACTGAGACTTTGCAGCTTCCGATTCAACAGCAAAAGGAGGCCCGACTACAGGAAAACTCAAGGATTTGAACAACGTTAACAACCAAAGTTGTTTTCTTCGCAAAGGCTGCCCTGAAGAACAAAATTTTACTTCTTCACGGCCAGAAATCCACGACTTAACCGAAATTGAACACGGCATAAATAAAGCTGCTGACATCCAATATTCAAAGTAAAACAAAAAGAAGATATGCCCAAGAGTGTCAAGCATTTAACGATCCCACCAAGCAAAAATGATGAGGAGGGGCCCAGAATTTAAATAAATTTGGGGGGAACAGTTGCGGTAGCAACAGAACCATACCTTGTTCTATAAAATTTGTAATGATGTCTATAACCCCACTTAGGGGGGGGATATATATTCAATATGTCATGTGCTTTAGTTTAATACTTCATTCTTGGAAATAAATTCCTAAAATATTCATTTAGGTCCTAACGACCTAGATATAATGCTCAAAACATCATAATATTATTAATATCCCCACTGAAAGGACATGAGGACATACTTGAGAGGTAATGTGTAATGGATTAGGTCAGGATTATTGAACTTGACTTCTTATAATATTACTCTAGTGGATAAGTATTATTTCTCCTCCTTCAACTATATCCCATGTGTAAGGCCTAGAGGATCATATCCAACATCCAAAATATTCTAATGAAACCAATATCCATAATCAATGGAAAGGACAAATTTGATGAGTTCTAGTTGGTGGTTTTAGATGTTCTTCATGACCATGGATACTTAAAATATTTCATCAGAGCATTTCCTTCACATACATCGTGGAATTTAATCATAATTTTTCTATAATAAATAACATGACCAACTATTTCAAATCCCATTGTGCTCATAATATCCTAATGGATCCCATATCCCTGGTAGGAAGATAAGGATACCCTTGGGAGATGCTATGTTGTATATTAAGTCATCATTCATATCCCTATATTTCCTGAACTTTCCTTTATGGTATAAATCTTAATATTCCTCCCCCAATAATGTCGAAGACCCCAAGGCTCACACCTATTTCTTAGTAATTTCATAATTCCATCGATATCCATGCTCAGAGGCTAGGGATAACCTAAGTAGGTCATGTGTGGTGGCTCAAGGTATTGTTACTAGACCTCGATACCTAAACTCTTCCTTTGGGGCCTAAGACCTAATATTCCTTCCCATACCATGTTATGAACCCAAATATACAAATCCTTTTAAGTTCATTATATTCCAACTTAAATGTGAGTAGTGTCACAATTAGGTCATGTGTGGTGGTTTGATGCATTGTTTTGGGAGCTAGGTGACTAGAATCGTCAATTAGTTCCTAGAGCTCCTGTTTCCTTCCTTGACAATTTCAAGGAAATTAAGACCCATTTTTTATTATTAAAAACCTAATAATGGAACCCATATACCCACTAATAGGACAAGGATACCCTCAAGAGGTCATTTGTGGTAGTTCAAGGCAACTTTCTTTACCCTAGTTTCGTAGATACTTAATAAGGCTTAAGTACCTAGTTTCTCTCCCTCCATATTCCCCTATCTCCTCCCCGCCCTTCTTTCCCTCTCTCCATATTTTGAGGTCTCCTTCCCCATCCTCTATAACCCTCTATATACATCTTCCTCTCCCTCCCTCTATCACTCTCTCTCTCCATTCCTCTATTTCTCTCTCTCCCTACTCTTTGTTTCTCTCTACCTCCATCACTCTTTACCTCCCACTCTTCACCTCTCTCTCTCTCTAAACCTTATATCTCCTACTAAACACACACACACACACACACACACTCTCTCTCTACCTATATATCCATTCCTCTCTTTCTCTATTTCTTCCTCCTCTTTGTTTCTCTCTACATCCTTCATTATATCCCTCCCACCCTCCACCTCTCTCTCTCTCTCTCCATATGTTCCAATCTCTCCTCCATCACTCTCTCCCTCCCACTCTCCACCTCTCTCTTTAAAACTTATATCTCCCACAATACCCTCTCTCTCTCCCTTCATCTCTTCCACTATTTCTCCCACACTCTCCCTCTCACTCTCCACATATTTCTTTATATCCATCTTCTTTGTCCTTGCACCTCTTTCTTGATCTCTATCTGACTCTCTCTACCACCATTACTATATTTCAATATCTCTCCCTTTCTCCCTCTCTCTCTCTCCCTCCATCTAAACCTTCTCTCTTTGAATACCCCCTTATCTTCCTCTACCCCTCTCCCCCTCTCACTCTATATATGATGAACAAACTCTCAATCTCTCTCTCTCCCTTACTCTCCTCCTCTCTTCCCCTCCCTATATCTCTCACCCTTTCTCCCTATATCTATTCCTCCATTCCCCTGTTGCATCCCCACCTCTCTTTATAAATACTCATTCTCTCTCCCTCTCACTCTCTATTATCTATCTCCATTTATATTTCTCTCCTTACCCTCTCTCCTCCCCCATACTCCTCTCTCTCTCTCTCTCTCTCTCTCTCTCTCTCTCCCTCTCTCTCCATTTTCTGTGGTATCTTCCTGTATACACCCTTCTCTCCCTCTATCTCATCCTCCTTCTCTCTCTCTCTCTCTCTCTCTCTCTCTCCCTCCCCCCCCTTCCTCTCTTCCTCTATCTCACCCTCTCTCTTTCTTTATCTCTACCTTTATCACTCTCTCCCCCTCACTCTCCACCTCTCTCTCTAAACCTTCAATATTGCATTATCCCCCTCTTTACCTATCCATCTCCCTCTCTCCCCTCTCTCCCTTTGTCTTCTTCCTCCCTACCTTGCTCTCTCATTCCCTCTCTACCACCATCACTCTCCCTTTCTCTCTCACCCCCCCACTCTCCAATATCTCTCTTTCTCCTGCTCTCTCCCCTAAAATTCTCACTCTTCCCCTAGCTCTCTCACACACCCTTTATCCCTCTCTCTCATCCTCCATATTCTCCTCTTCTTCTCATCTATATTTGGGACCCCCCCCCCTCTCTCTCTTTGCCTTCTTGTTACTCTCCCTCCCCCCCCGCTCTCTCTCTTTGTCCTCTTCTCACTCTCCTCCCCCCCGCTCTTCTCTCTCCCTCCCTCTCTCTTTCCATATTCCTCTCTCCTCTTTCCCTTTCTTCTATCACCCTCACTCAAAAAATTCCTTTCCTTGAGTGTCTCTCTCCCACCCTCCCTCGCTCTTTCCCCTACCGTGCACATTCCTAATTCGCGTGCACACTCTATGTGCTCTTTTAAATTTGAATTTCATAAGCAAGAAAATTAGTTGTTCATAGACTAGGTTGATTGTGATTTAGGTTTGCGATGACAATCCTAGTCCTTTAGACTACAATTTCATGAAAACTTCTCATTTTCAGGACATTTATCTATACGTTATAAATTATATCTCTATTTTTTGACATTATTTTTCTATAAGTTATACAAGTTTGTTTTCAACAAAACTACAAACCCATATGGAGTCAACTATGTAGATTACAAATATATAAATTTAAAAATATATTGTTCACTATTTTTAATATATTTTCTGCTTGACATATACTATAATCCTAAAAAACATACCTTCTTTGTTTATGCTTTAACATTTTTTCACCTTAAGCATTTTTTACCAAAATTATATGGTACACTAGAACACACTAAGACCTATGACCTATACAAATGAAAAGTTGTTTGATTATCTTTAGACCCTTTTAGGTTTGGAACCCTTGATGAAGATCTTGATGCTCATGTATCCCTTGTTGGGGTCATGGAACCCTTGGAGATGGTCATTATGCATGAGAAGTTTTTTCACCCACATAAATGGTGGCATGATGACCCTTGGACACTATTTGATCATTGATGGTGCATTTGGAAATGATTTGGGTCTTAGAATCCATACATATGGTGGTTTGTAAGCCCGCAAATGTTGGAGCCTTTGATATGATGGGCTATTTGGTCATGATTCCCTCATCACTTGGCAATGGAGCCCTATGTGATGGGCTTGATGTCCATGGAAAGTATCTTGTTTATGTATTATATGATATCTTCGAAAGAGTCCTTGAAACCCTTGCATGTGGTTCCTTAGGTATTGAACCCACACACTTGGTATCTTGTTGATGGTGATGTATGGTCCTGTTTGTAGTTATATGGATATTGGGATGAGATGGAGGTAGAGACCATGGAAGTGCATTGATATGATGAAGAATACTTTGAAACTCTTGTAGTTGGTGGTATGGTCTTTGGAACCCTCATGCGTGGGGCCTTTGACGTCCTGAACATATTAAATAATTTAAGGGTATTATACCAAGAATTTTCAAACAAAAACATCATAGGTATATAGTCCTCATCAATCCATTTATTTTAATATGTGGACCATCTTCTAACTCCTTAGGATTGAAGAGATATGCATTTTTGAAGTTGGTGTACCTCACCTTTTTGGGTCAAGTGACCAAACAAAAGAGAGCTTAATTATTTATAAGTTTGAATTGCCTGTTGGCTCAGTTTGAGGTACTAATTTTCCTCCACAACCTATATAAAGGGAATATCAAACATTTCATTTGTTCATCAATCAAGTTTCTCTTTGGTAATTCACAATTCTTGGAGAAAAGTGCGAAACATTCTAGAGGAGAAATTTCTGGGCATCTTCAGTAAAATTGACATAACTTTCTCATACAGAATCGAAATTACAAAATTCTTGGCTCGTTGGAAATATTGTTATGAGGGCTATGTGGTGACATGATATAGATATTATTTTTGTTTTTTTATTGTTTCTTCATATTGTTATCTTCAAAAAGATATGGTTCATGCTTTTGGGTTTCTCTTGTGATGACACATGTCTCTCATGGATAGAGTTCATATTTGATCTTAGTATGTGAGATTCTATATTCGTATATATATTTGGAGTCATTATGGAGGTTATGATGACGATGTTGCATATATTTATGCTATGATATGATACACTTTATGATGATAATGCATGTTATAATGATGTACACTATATGATGTTGATGCACTCCTATAGAATATAATGTACATGCATACCATTGTATGATGATGCTCTCCTATTGTAACCAAGAATATTTCACCTTTTGTGGACAGAAGCTGTTCCTCTGGTCTGAATGGTTGAGATCCAGAACAAATGAGTGAACAACAAAGGATGAAGACCCTCCTTGGATGTCATAGACACCTGGAATGTTGCTTCGATAGTGAACCTATGTACCTGCAAATAGATCAAACATGCAAACACATAAAAGCTACCAGAACATCATCTACTTATCCATGTTAGTGACTAAGGAATGTAACAACATGTACATGTGAAATCAAAACAACAGTAATGTGGGACAGAAATCAGCTTTGTATTAAATATGTATGGAGAAGCTTACAACCACTGCCTTAGTGTTGATAGACATCTCCATGAAACCAACATCTCATCCCCATAAGCTCCAACTTTTCTCTCTATCCTCTCCAATGATTTGTACTAGGTAGTCAATCCAATAGCATAACAATACCTCTATAGTTCTCTCCCTCAACTATGGACACGAGCTTGTATTTATAAGGCTCAATGGATAGGTATAGTTGAGAGATTTGTGGATGAGGTGGCTCTAAGAGATTATGATGGGGGATCTCAAGCTCAACTGAACCACAATTATAAAGATAAGGAAGGACACAAGGTTCATGACCTAGAAGCCTCGAGAAACTTCTATTTTTCCCATTTTACCTAGGGTACCGCTTTTTTTCTCTTATGATAGAGTGGTTTAGATGAGAAAAACTTATGGACCAAAGGCTACAGGTGATGGCATCACTTATGGAAAATAGGGTACAGGTGGTGCGAGCAAGGTACCACCCATGGGACACAAAGAAAGTGCGGTGCTGAGTTTTTTCATGTAAGATTGACAAATAGAATAGGTTTCCACTCCAAGTACTTGGATTAAGGGCAAACATGGAAGTTAAAGGTCTTATCACATGATGGTGATAGGATTTGGGTATAACAGAATGCCCCCCAAAGCATGAGACTTAGAGGGATACGATAAGTGAAAGCTTTGAGAGAACAAGTTGTCACTTAGAGATGAAAATGTCAGCTCGATCAAAGAATGTCGTCCAATAGGAATATGTAGTACATCAATATTTTTGACTCATAGACACAAGTAACCAAATCATAGCCATAGACCAATACAAGGCAGATCCATGAGAGGAATAAACAAGATGGCTGCTAGAATATAGTGTAGATCCATGTGATAGAGGACTCAAACTTGGACATAGCTACCAGACATACAATGTAGATCTATGTCATACAGACGTAAATTTGAGCATAGCCACGACCATACAAATGTGGATCCATGCTAGAAATACAAAACTCCATCGCAACCTGGGGAAATAAATGAGCGCTAAACATATACCTAGGGTCTTCATCTCATCTTTCACAAAGTACGATTCTATCCATGTGATTACAATGATCTGAAGTCAAACATGGTAGAAACCACTTGATTACTGGTCAATGATGTGAACTGTTAACAAGTGTGAGGGAGATCACCATTGATGTGAATGATTCCCAAGGTAATCTAGTACAATATATTGAGTGTGAATAGATGTCCTGATGTCGAACACCTAGTCAATTCTATCGATCAAAGGTCAATGATGTGAACCTATGTCGAGAGCGAGAGAATCTGTCATTAAGGCATACAGATCTCAAGGTACTCAGTTTTTGTTTCTAAGACTATTTCTTGGATAATGAGCTGATGTCGATGGGGATAGTCTCGTCAAAGGAGGGCCATGATGAGTCCCACATCGATGACATGAAACTGAAAACATAGTTTTGGAATGATGTGAATATAGTAACCACAAGACTGACTCAAAAGTATTGACACAGAGACTATTTTGATTGCAGAGGTAAACTTCTTCAACTTCCCTTTGAACATCGAGCGACATGACACAAGACTTGGTAGCATGACTAAATGGGACAAACAAACAATGTGACAGTGGACAATGCATTCTTTTGAAAGGATCAAAGGAGTGACATGACTCATGAAAGTGGATCATCACGGAGATCAGCTGAATACCCAATTGACTGAAATGATATGCAGACAAGCACCATGTTCAAAGGTAATGACAAACTACTGCCATTTATTTGCAAAATGATTCCCTTCCCATTTCCCCCATCATGATCAATGAGTGCCTCTTTTCGGTTTTACGAGTTCAAAGAGGGTAACAAACACTCTGTATAGCTCATCCAAAGACAAGTCCAAACTCATATGTTTTACGAACCTGAGAGAGGAGGGGTTCATTCCCAAAAATGGGTCACTCAATGTTTGATTTAAGGAGTCCAATGAAGGAAAACTCAGTATCGTTCATGTTTAGAGAGAATGAACGACCATAGAAGAAGACTCCAAATGGTCCTTTTTCATATGATTTAGTCCCTAAATCCCGAAAAAGTGTAAAATAATACCTTAGGGAACTCTTCGAGTCATGATTGGTTGGAGTATTCCTTTTTTGTAAATAGTCTATCCGAACCGAAAAAGAGATAACCTATCGTCGGAGAGACGACTCTTCAAATATTTTAAAAAGCGTGAAGAAGACAAGATTGCTCGACTATCTTTTCACATTTTAAGAGTCCAAAAAGAGCTTAAAGAAGACTCTATTAGAATTTTTCATGTTTGAATCCAGAGCAGTAAAAAGTAATAAACTAAGCTCAAACCAAATTTCATGTTTTAACCAGAGCATGAAAAATGAAAAGTAAGCTCAACACCATCTTGTTGTTTTTAACGAGCTCAAAGATCAGTTGAAAGAATGCTTGAATATTGGTTTCATTTTTACGCAAGATCGAAACCAATGGGTAAAATATGCTTGAAAAAATCCCATTAACATGATATACAGAGGTTGGAATCTTGCCCCCAGCATGATTGGTACCGAAGTTTACCCCTAGCATGGTTGCTAGCAGCTTGACATGCCCCCAAGATTTGTTTCATTTGACGATTATTCTTCCATACCCAACCTAAAAACCTGGTTACTAATGTGAAAATGTTCACCAGGGGGGTAGGAAGAATGAGAATCGGGCAGGTGAAAAGAAGGTTCAAGTTCTAACACTAAAGTGAAGACTCAAATCAAGGGAAGGGGATCTATTTCATTTTTACACAAGCTTGAAACAGAAGGTAACTATGCTTGGAACATGGTTTCATTTTTATGCAAGCTTGAAACCAAAAGGTCAACTATGCTTAAGGAAACCTACTTCATTTTTTAACGAGCTTGAAATAGAAAATGAACTATGCTCAAGAATGATTTCATTTTTATGCAAGCTTGAAACCAAAAGGTAAACTATGCTTGAGGAGATCCATTTCATTTTTTAATGAGCTTGACATAGAATGGGAACTTTGCTCAAGAATGGTTTCATTTTTATGCAAGCTTGAAACCAAAAGGTAAACTATGCTTAAGGAATGGTTTTATTTTTTAACGATCTTGAAACCAAAATTAAACTATGATCTCAACAAGAGTCTAAGACAATATGATGTCCAGAGGTTTGTGGGTTTCCCCCTTACATATGAAGCTAGAAACTTAACTCTAGTATGAAGTCCAGAGGTTGGAGCCATGCCCCCCATTTTACCTATGATGGGAAGAATCTAACTAGGAGAAGGGGAAGGAACCATAAGAATGTGTTGCACATTTAGGGAAGTCTGATTACTAGGAGTAATGTGATGGTCAAGTGTAACAAAGGAAAGTTGATCAATGGTCACAATATTCCCATCATGGGGAAAATGCATAACTCTAAAGAGTGTGGAAATAACAACCTTCATGGCATAAACATAATCAAATCCAAGGAGCAGATTGAAATCTAAAGGACCTTGTACCACCATAACATCAATACAGACAGTTTTCCCTCATAATGTAATAGGTAAATAAGGAAGGGTCCCTAAAGGTGCAGTAGGCCTATGATTAAAAGCCAGTATCTGATCAGTGACTGGCACAAGATGACGAGAACCTAAAGCTTGGTAAGCAGTTGAGGATAGAATACTAATAGAAGCCCCTTCGTCAACAATAGTACGAAGTATCCGCCTAGCAGTAACATTCACAACTATTTGGAAAGGAACACTCAAATGAAGATGAGACTCTATTAGGTTACTCCAGTCAAAGGAAATAACCTCACTACTCGGAGAGGGTTCTGTCAAAACAGACAAAATTTCCTCTTGTCGAGAACAATTAGAGCAAAGCATGAAAACTTCAGCAGGTTTCAGTTCATTCTTTACTGGAAGAGAAGAACAAGACGAAGATTTGGTCAAAGCGACTACTTCAGTCTTAACACTCTCTGATGAAAGAGTGGGATCAGGTGGAGATGACATTGACTCGACCACTTCACTCTCTGAAGGAAGAGTGGGATCAATTATAGATGAAACTGAATTGATCACTTGGTCAACTAGCGAGGAATCGAGGGATAACTTACTATCACTTGTTGGAATCACCTGTTGATGATCAGTAATATTTTCCAACCAACGTGAAGCTTCATCCATGCTTGGACAAAGAAAAGTACGATGCATAGCCTTGCATATCAAACAAGGATACAATACTTTACCCTTATGACCTTTTACCAATGGGTCACTAGTTGAGGGAGTGTCATCAACATGATGATCATAGGTTGATGACACAGGTGGTTTGGACCTTTTAGACCACTCTTCTTGTACACGGGAGAGACCGGGACACTCCTTAAGAAGGTGGTCTCCCTTGCAAAGCTTACAAGGGAACTTGGGTTTTTCGAGTGTTCTCTTAGAATGGGAACCATAAAAAACAGATGGTTGCTGCTTTTTCTCTTTCTTATCCTTCTTCTTTTTACCCTTCCCTTTCTTCTTCTTCTTATCCACATGACTACTAACCATAGAGATTTGGTAAAGCGAAGAAGAAGAAAGGGATGAAGCAACAACCGAGGAAGAAGGAGAGGGATTAGGTTTGAGGTCGATCCTTTCCTGGAGGAGAGGTGACATTTGAGACATTAGGTGTAACATGAATTACCAGATTAAACAGCTAGACCAGTAATCCTATAGTTAATCCAGGAAGATTTAGAGTGGCAATAAAGGGAGGACCAATACCTTCACTTGGAGGGAATACAGAAGGTACACCTTGGAAAGGGACCTCTTGAGTAGTTGTCCCAGATTGGGATGGCATCTCTAAACTCTCTAATAACCCCCTAACTACCATGCACAAGCAAGTACTACTCAAACTGAAAGCAACAAGCAAACATGTGAAAGGAGTGGATAAGAGTTAGGAACCTCACAAGACAGGCCAAAAGGATAAATCAGATGGTTTGAGGATTCCTAAAAGGGTCTCCCAATATACACAATGTATGTGGGAGCTCAAATCGGTAGTAGTGTTGTCTAATGCATAACCGTTCACAAGGGGCCTTCCTATATACAATCGAGTACGTGAAGTACCTTTCTATATACCTCAAGGGTACATGAAAGGTCGTTCGATATCCTGACGGTACGTGGAAGAACCACGTGAGTCCCGGGATGTAATGCAGACGAGTAACAACATCTCCTACTCTTAGCGACGCCTGAACACGTCTCTAACTTATCACTCAAATTGCTAAAAGTTTTAACCTATTACTACTGTTAATTTTATCTTGTGGGTTTAGGTGGAACCATGGAGTGAAAACTTGAAATTAAAGAAAATGCATACTGATCTATATGATAATGCAAGTTTTCCTCTTTAATGAAATTCTACCTAAGAGAGGGAGAGATATTTACTTTTCTTCCCAAAAATGCACACCCAAATGCAAATGCAATTCTATCTTTTCAAACGAAAAGGGAAATATCAATGCACCCCAACAATCTTCAAGGAAAATAAAAAAGAGATCTAGAGAACATCTAACATAAATAAAAAATGTTTCCTATCTTTTCATGCTTGAAAAAGACTCATAAAAACTCAATGCAAAGATGATTTCACTAACGTTTCCAAACAAATCTAACTCTAATGCACGCAAATATGAGAATAGATGTTTCTTCTCAATGAAAGTAAGATCTAGAATTTCAAACAATCATGCACAAAACAAGAAGAAAATCGTTCAACAAACTTGCGAATAAAATGAAAGAGAGAGAAAACTAAAACTTCTCTTTGAAACAGATAAGGAAATGAAGAACCAATCTTTCCTACCAAGCGTTGAAAAAAACAACATGCAAAAGGAAACAAGAATCACCCCAAACAAATAAAGACTCAGAACAACATGGATCATTCACATATTCCAAGTCCAAGAAAAACCAAAGCATACATAAGAAAATGAAATTTATATTTCCAATTCCAATGAATAATATCTACAGAAAAGAGCAAGAGGTTCCAAGCAAAGAAAATAATGTAAAATCCAACGCAAGAATCATAAACTCTCTTTGAATGCAGAGGGAATATAACAATCAACGTGACTACAGAATATAAAATTCATGGCCCCTCCGGGCCATGAGGGAGCATTTTTTTTTCAAAAATACACTTCATTTTCATCAAAAAGTAAGCCAAAAACACACAAAAATCAAAATACAAAGTCTAGAATAGGGCCTACCTGGCACCGCGCAGATGAAGCTGCTGACAAGCGATTTTGAGGCAGAACCGCTTCTTGCTCACTAGATTCAGGTGGTGGCACCGCGTATGTCTAACATGACTCAGGCGATGGCACCGCTTCTTGCCAACAGAACATGTGTGGTTCCCTGAATAGATCCAAAACACAAAGGAGAACGAAATATCAAGTCAGAAATTGATCAGATCAAGGCAAAAATTGATGGATTGATAGTAAAAAAGAGCATAAAAAGCTGAAATAATTCAGATCTGAACAGATTTGAAAGTTTCAAACCAAAATTCACTTAGTTAGATGGCAGATCTAATTGAAGAGAGTTGGAGATGGAGCTTGGATTCGGACAAGAGTTCAAGAATCAGGAAGATCAGATCAACTGATATATGTACTAATTCCCCAGCAGAGTTGCCATATTTGTAACTAGGAATATTTCACCTTTTGTAGACAGAAGCTGTTCCTCTGGTCTGAATGGTTCAGATCTAGAACAAATGAGTGAACAACAAAGGATGAAGACCCTCCTTGGATGTCGTAGACACTTGGAATGCTGCTTCGATAGTGAACCCGTGTACCTGCAAACAGATCAAACATGCAAACACATCAAAGCTACCAGAACATCATCTACTTATCCATGTTAGTGACTAAGGAATCTAACAACATGTACATGTGAAATCAAAACAATAGTAATTTGGGACGGAAATCAGCTTTGCATTAAATATGTATGGAGAAGCTTACAACCATTGCCTTAATGTTGACAGACATCTCCATGAAACCAACATCTCATCCCCATAAGCTCCAACTTTTCTCTCTATGCTCTCCAATGATTTGGACTAGGTAGTCAATCCAACAGACTATGGATGAAGAAGACTGAGTAGCTATAGATAGGAGAGGCTGATCAAAGTAGGGAGGATAGATGCCATATGGCAAGCCAAGCCTAAGGTCTCTCAAAGAACTTAGCACACCTTGATTTCATAATAATGGAGGATGAAATCAAAGGAGAAAGGATGGTTACTCTAGGAAGATAGATAGGTCCTAGGATCATGCATATTGGTAGGGGGAGCAATGATAAATGATCAATGATTTCAGATATAGGTATGTGGACACCCTTTGTCATTGATTCCAAGGGAGGATAGATGAAGACAAAAGGGGAGCATGATTTGTTGTCATCAATGACAAAGGGGGATATTGTTGATGAAATTGTCATTAATACCAACATGGACTTACAGTGGCCCCACAGGTTGTCATTGATTCCACAAAGTCCCTCTTGTAGTTCCTTGGATCCCTTATAGAGTGGGTTTGTGCCTTGAAGTACCTTGTACCTAGTTGACAAGGTCCCTGCACCCACAAGGTTGGATCTTGGACCCACCACCTTGTTAAAGATGCTGAAGACCCTACTGTGGTGTTGAAGACCCTGGAGATGGTTTTGAATCCTTTGTGGATGATGGTGAAGCCCTAGATGGGATGAAGAAGCATTAATGGCCCATTCTGTGGTCATTCATGCTCTGATGGTGTCATGGTACCCAAGAGAAGGTGTAGCAACCCAAAAGGTGATGTCATGATGGATATTGACCCTTAGATGTCTCTTGGTGTGGTTGAGGTGGTTGAAGAAGCCTATGAATCCCCTTGCTTGATGAAGAAGCCATTGGACCCACATTTCATGCCTTAATGGTCCTTAAAGGTGATTATGTGGTCATTAATGACTTGATGAAGACTTGAAACCCTTGATGAAGATCTTGATGCCCATGTAGCCCTTGTTGGGGTCATGGAACCCTTGGAGATGGTCACTATGCATGAGAAGGTTTGACACCCAGATAAATGGTGGCATGATGACCCTTGGACACTATATGATCATTGATGGTGTTATTGGAAATGATTTGGGTCTTGGAATCCATACATATGGTGGGTTGTAATCCCATGATTATTGGAGCCTTTGCTATGATGGAATATTTGGTCATAATTCCCTTATCACTTGGAGATGGAGTCCCATGTGATGGGATTGAAGTCCATGGAAAGTATCTTGTTTAAATATTATATGATATCTTTGAAAGAGTCCTTGAAACCCTTGCATGTGGTGCCTTGAGTCTTGCACCCACACACTTGGTAGGTTGTTGATGGTGATGTATGGTACTTTTTTTGTTATATGGCTATTGGGATGTATATGGAGGTAGAGCCCATGGAAATGCCTTGATATGTTGAAGAATACTTTGAATAAGAATTTGAAACTCTTTTAGTTGGTTGTATGGTCTTTAACACCCTCATGTGTGGGGTCTTTGACGCCTCGAACATATTGAAGAATTTAAGGGTACTATACGAAGAATTTTCAAATAAACCCATCATAGGGAGATAATACTCATCAAGAAATTTTTACTGATTCGTGGAGCATCTTCTAACTCGTTATAGTTAAAGAGATATGAATTTTTGAAGTTGGTGTACCCCACCTTTCTGGGTCAGGCGACCAAACAAAATAGAATTTAATTATTTGTAATTTTGAATTGCATGTCGGCTCAGTTTGAGGTACTAACTTTCCTCCACAACCTATATAAATAGAATATCAAAAATTTTATTTGTTCATCAATCAAGTCTCTCGTTGGTAATTCACAACTCTTGGAGAAAAGTGCGAAACATTTTGGAGGAGAGATTTCTGGGGATCTTTAGTAAAATTGACATAAGTTTCTCATAAGGAATCAAAATTACAAAATTATTGGCTTGTTGGAAAGCTTGTTATGAGGGATATGTGGTTACATGATCTAGAGACTATTTTGTTTTTTCTACTATTTATTCATCTTGTGATCTTCAAAAAGGTATGGTTCATGCTTTTGGGTTTCTCTTGTGATGACACATGTCATCATGGATAGTGTTAATCTTTGATCTTAGTATGTGAGCCTCTATATTGGTATATATATTTGGAGTAATTATGGAGGCTATGATGACGATGTCACATACCTTTATGCTATGATATGATATACTTTATGATGATAATGCATGTTATAATGATGTACACTCTATGATGTTGATGCACTCCTATACAATATGATGTACATGCATACCATAGTATGATGATACTCTCCTATGAACTATGATGTATACTTGATGATGATGATGCATAAAAAATTCACACTGAGATGATAATGTATATTTTATGATGAGGATGCATACCCTATGACGATGATGCATACCCTATGATGATTATGCATACCTATGATGATGATGCATGATGATGCATGCCTTATGTTTAGAGAAAGAAAAGCAAAATTACTTGTTCAACAATTATGCATGATGAGATGTACAATGATGTGTACATGACCAGATTGACCAGCTTGACTAACAGTATCAATGAGCAGAAAAGAATGAGCAGCAATGATGAGCAGATTAACTAGAGATTGAGGAGCAGATTGACTAGAGAAAGATGAGAAGTGTTGACCAACAGAGTTAGGAGCAGAGATTGATGTACATAGCAGAGGTTTGTTGTGCAGAAGAGACATATTATTGCTTGTAAGAATAACCTTGCACTTGAGGATTGGACTCCTAAAACCCTTCTTAGTTGGAGCTAAGAAAACTAGGCTAGGTCTTGTTATGAGATTTGGTGCTCTTTTCATCAGTTGGTGCTTATTGTAATCGAGAATATTGTTTTGTTCCATGTATAATAAATAAATATCGAAATTCCATCTTGTGTCTCTTTTGATGTGATGTTGTGCTTATGACTCATGAATTTGATTATGCAATTGATGACATAATGATTGGTATGCTCTGATTAACTAAAAGAAGGTAAAAAGTTTAAAATTTATCGCACAAAGATTCACCCCCACTCTTAGTGTGGCCATTGTGTCCAACATCCCTCTCTAAATCTCTCTACTGCCATCACTTTCTCGTTCTCTCTCTCCCTCTCACTCTCCAATATCTCTCTTTATCCTTCTCTCTCCACAAGACTTCTCACTCTCCCCCTACCTCTCTCTCACACCCTTTCTCCCTCTCTTTTATCCTCCATATTCCCCTCTTCTTCTCGTCTCTCTTTGAGACCCCCCCGTCTCTCTCTCTCTCTCTCTTTGTCTTCTTCTTACTCTCCCTCCCACTTGCTCTTCTCTCTCCCTACCTCTCGCTTTCTATATTTCTCTCTTCTCTTTCCCTTTCTTCTATCACCCTCACTCTAAAACTTCCTTTCCTTGAGTGTCTCTCTCCCACCCTCCCTAGATCTTTCCATTACCATGCATGTTCCTAATTTGCATGCACACTCTATGTGCTCTTTTAAATTTGAATTCCATAAACGAGAAAATTAGTTGTTCGCAAAGTGGGTTGGTTCATATTTAGGTTTGGGATGACAATCCTAGTCCTTCACACTACAAATTCATGAAAACTTCTTATTTTTCAGGATATTTATCTATATCTCTATTTTTGACATTATTTTTCTATAGACTAGACACGTTTGTTGTCATTGAAACTACAAACCCATATGGAGTCGAATGTGTAGATTACAAATATATAATTTTAAAAAGATATTGTTCACTATTTTTTTTTATATTTTCTTCTTGACATATACTACAATCCTAAAAAACATACCTCCTTTGTTTATGCTTTAACTTTTTTTCACCTTAAGCATTTTTTACCAAAATTATATGGTACACTAGAACACACTAAGACCAATGACCTATAAAAATGAAAAGCTGTTTGATTGTCTTTAGACCCTTTTAGGTTGCACTAACAAAATTCCTTTTCATTTAAAGGATATAATGACTTTCTTGTGTGTGTGTGTGTGTATTGAAAAAATAGTCGCGCGCTAGATTAATGTGTTCTATACATCTCTACAATTTTTTGTAGCACTAACAAACACATATACACTATAATTTGCATGAAACATAATATACCAATGTTGAGAAAACACAAATTTCACTTAGTTATACATAGTTTCTATAAATATATCTTATATATTTGGAAAGTTAAGTCTTTTTTCTACATTTCATCTTTCTATCGTCCCATATCCAAATTCATTGTGGAAGTATCTTGAATCATCCTTCGAACTTAACATAATGTTGTTTTTCCAAGTTTGTGTTGCCACTGACCTGTCATGAAATACCAACATTAGCTTGCACTTTCCCACAATAAAGCCATATCTAAAACATGTCCCACCTAAGCATGTGATGACTAGAGGAACATATGAAAAGGGGACCATGTGAAGCGCTCCCTCTAAGTTATCCATCAATACACTAAGCTCTCTTTGAGTGATCCATCAATACCTTTAGTATGTCACCATAACACTAAAATACATCATAACACCAAAAAAGCTCCAACATCAACCAATAATCTAATTAATCATTGGAGATCTTGCTATGCTCAAAGGACATAAAAAAATAACAACAAATCTCTTTTACACATATGCACCCATAATTGATTGTGGTTGGACATGCAAAGAAAAGTGTGCATCCATAATAAAGACCTTTATGTATGTCAAATAATCCATAGTCATCCAAGATGTATTTGCCATGTGTAATTGGATTGTGATGAAAATCACTAGTAAAACTTCATGCAATATGTGAGGTAATAAGGCAACAATCAACTCTATATAGAAACAAGTCCACTAAAACATAATACTTAAGAACTAAAAAATCTTTCAATACCTGATATAGTTAAATATAAAAAGAAATAAAATATAGTGTCCGGATGAGACTCTAACCCTAAATCCACAACAAAGAATGAAAACCAATACATAACGAAGTTATATAAATAAAATGAATGATAACAAAAATGCCTCTGAAACCAAACTTGATCTAAAATTATGTCCTTAGAAAAACCCTCCTATCGAATGTGCCTTTACCCTCCTATGGGATGTGACTTTACTTTTGACTTTATCTTTATCGTAACCAAGGAGTTCAAAGTTCGTTCATCTATTCTCATTAATCTCCAAGCTAGTTCACCCTTGCTTAAATTGCTTATATATACAACGTGAAACGCTGCAAAAGATAAATAAGCAATGTGACATTCATTGTGTATAACCGTTTATTCGTTTTTTCATAAAACATACTTTATCTCACTGTCCCAACTACTTTACTTTTGTTTTCTCATATAATCTTCTTGATGATAACCATTAAGTTTTTATTATTACATTTTGTTTTGTCCTATAATCTTTTTTCTTGAAGGGTCCAATGATCAATCCATGACCACTTTATCAAAACCAATTGCAGGTTGTCGTTCTTTTCTGCTGCGAGAGATCAGTATTGTCAATTCGCCCACATGCATGTACTGTGCTCTTCGATTTTGACATTATAAAACGGACGTCATGTTATTGTTTGACATGGTGAAAAATTGAAAATACATTACATGGTGGTCGATATTTGATGTGATGATTGTCGCACTGTGTTATTATTGGATCTCAATCAGGTCGAGATCTAACCATGCTCAGTAAGACGACCTTGCATTACATTACATGTTAGTAGATATTTAATGTGACGATTGTCGCACTGTATCATTATTGGATCTCAATCAGGTTGAGATCCAACCATGCTCAGTACTACGACCTTGCTTTTAATATCTAATAGCATGTAATGTATGGCGAGCAATACTCTGCATGCAGCAGAGTATTTAATGCGACAGCGGTCGCACTGTCCGCCATCGGATCGCTCTTTGGAACGGATCCGACGACGGACAGTGCGACCGCAATCGCATTAAATACTCTGCTACATGCAAAGTATTGTTCGCCGTAATGTATTGTTGGCAATTTGGCATCACAATCTCTCTTGCAAAAGTACATAGACGAATTAAAGTCTTCCTGACTCACGTGAAGTAAGTTGTATTTAAAACAAAGGATCTTTAAAGTTTCATTATAACTCTTCAATTCTATTTGTGTCAATGTCATGTCTTGAATGCGTCGTTTCTTTGCCGGTCTATCCCATCGTGACAGTGTACTAATCTGAAATTGGGATGCTTTATGCGTTTGGACAAAATGACAAATGACAGCACGCAAACAATTCACAATTCATTTTTTTTTTAATTTTGGATTCTAATATTATTAGTTTTGAAAAGTTTGTTTAAAATTTACTTTTCAATTATAATATCAAAGAACTTTTTATTTTATAAAAAAATCATAATAAAATAAAATTTGATTTATAAAAATAAAATATAGGTCTATATGTTTTTTTTTGTGTGTATATTTTATTTGAGTATTGTTTATTCTACAACTATATTTTCATTTTAAATGTTGAACACATAATTCATGTCTCTCAATGCCCTTATTTAGTACTTGGCTTTATTAAAATTTTGAATCTCTAACTGAAATTGAACCATTTGAGAAATATAAGAGATTATTATTTCAATTTCAATGGGAGTTATGAAGAATTAATCAATACTTTTTGAATATGAATCTATATAACTACGGAAATTATGAGACAAACCCTAAGCATATTATTGATGTTATTTAAAATGATTAAAAAATACAGAGGCATACTTTATAACAATTCTTCAAAATCATAGATTTGAAGTAAATCTCTGAATCTAAACAAATCAATAAATATAATGCCAAAATCATAGATTTCAAGTGAATCCCTCAATCTACACAAATCAATAAATATAATGCAAAAAACATAGTGCATTGCCTCATCATTAAGTATAATGTCAAAATGCCCATGAGTCCCACATTCCAACTCTCAACCATGTATAGCTTTATATAAGATAAATATATTAATACTAGATAGTAATAAAATGAAGGTTTATAAATTTTATTTCCCTTCAAAATTAATTTTTAGAAACTGTATTTGACTGTCAAAATGCTTCATGACGGACATTTTTCTCATCAAATTCCATCGCTGATCGTCGTGAAGGGCACTTTAACATCGCAGGGATGAATGATTGACATGACTAGTGATCTCTTATTGAATTAGATAAAGCACAAGATGCAAACCAAAAGTTAATGCTTCGAAGAGAGCCATTCTAGGGAGAGATGTGTAACTCTTATGCTCATTCTATAACTCACAGGTGTCCATTATAAATTTAAAATATTTAGATTTACATATATATTATTTAGTATACAAATTACTTAAATTAAAATCATAAACATTACATTATATACTTTCTCATGATTTTTACTCTAAATAAAGGTAATTACTTAATTTAATTGTGTTAATGTACATATTTTATAGTCAATTAAAAAACCTATCCAATACATATTTTTTATAAAAATTAAAATATAGATTCTCAAATTAAATTTAAAATATTTAAAACAACACATATATATTATTGATAATTAATATTATCAAATCACGACGAAACATGAAATTGAACGTTAAGATAAGCTATTTGACATAAAATTAATGGGTACGTTGAACACTATAATGACACCTAATCGCGATCCAAACTTCATTATCAAAGTATGGTTCAAATCGGGACAAACTTGACACAATTTACGTCTCAAGTGATATTTCAATTTTGGACAGGGCCTATACATTATGAAGAAAATAACCTGGCTAATTCATTTCTTTATTATACCTGCCAAGGTAGGTATATAGCTATTGTTGAGTCAAACAATAGTTTTGACTTTAATTAATTTATATACTTTTTCAAAAGTTTTAAGTAAGTTTTATAAAATCCATATATTAAATTAATATTTTAAAAATAAAATTATATTTTTTTATTTTTTAAAATCTACTTATTCATTTTATGATTGGTTCATTTTAATGATTTGACTAATATTCATATTTGATAAACTAACATAATGAAACTAAAGATTTTTTTTAATATTTCTAAAAAATATTTATTGGTTTATTTAAACAAATATGATGATTAATATTTTAATTAGTTAAACAATAGTTAAATATGATGATTAATATTTTATTTATTGGTTTATTCTAATAAATATGACATTACATTATAGATTTACTAAATTTTAATAATTTATTTAGCTTAATAGAAAAAATAAAAATTGGTAAAATTTTGTTATTAAAGAAATACAAATTTTATAAAATCTCTATAAATTATTACACAATTAATATCTTCAACATTAATTATTTAATATAATTTTGATTTTTCTAAATAACACACAATTTCTTATGGCTTCTAATTTATTATCCAATTATTTTTATGTTAAACTTTAACTTTAACTTTGGCGTATATATAACTATTAAATCAAAGCATTTCTAAATTATGAAATTAAATTTGGGTTATAAATAACTATTAAATTAAAAAAATTAAAATTTTAAAGTAAACCCAGGTATATAAAACTATTAAATTAAAACATTTTCAATTAAACCATTTCTTAAAGTAGATATAAGCAGCTTTGCTGTTAATTTCACTTGTTTATATAATTTCCAAAAATAATTATTATTTATTTTGTAATAACTTTATAATCGATATAAAATAAATAAATCAAGATATATAAAACATAAGTATCATGTGGTGATATAAAACAAAAATTACAAGGTTGCAATGTACTAAGGGACTCAGCTCAAGTGACAGTTTATCTTTCGAAACCTAATTTCACCTTATTTGTCGAGGATGGACTATTGTGATTCAAAAGAAAAAAATTAGAATTCTATGCATGGAGCAATAATTGTGCAGATTTCATGAAATGTATTCGACACATAAGTATTGCGTGAAGAGTTTTTATCACATGGTTGAAGAACTTATTATTATTACGCATGGAGCAACAATTGTGCAGATTTCATGAAATGTATTCGACACATAAGTATTACATGAAGTGGGGTTATCACATGGTTGAAGTGGGAACTTCGATCACAATAAGTGATATATAAGTTGAAATACCATAACTATTAACTGTTTAATATAGAGAGTTTTATATAACTTATTTGTCTTTTGAATTTGAAGATATAAATTTTTTAAAAAACATAGTTTTAACCCTTAGATCTATTTAGATATGTAATATTGTTATGTTTACTTATTTAAAAAATTATATTGTTTAAATATTTTTAAAAAGATATTATTTACATTTTTTTATTAATAAAAATTATTTACATAGTAAAAGGACTTACATATAATTTAAAATTTTCATTTCTCGAAAATTATTTACATTACATTTGAGAATATAAAAATAAACATATAAAATAAACAAAATAGATAAAAATATTTATATTGTAATTTTTATCATCAAAGATTGATGATAAAATGTAATATGTTAATAGGGAAAGCCATATTTATTTCATCTTAAGAGATAGGTTTTATTTAATTATGAAATGGGTAATGTATAGTTATTTCTTCATTAAAGATTCAAGTGTTATTAAATTAAATGATAGAAAGTAATACGTTGATGGTGGAAGCCTTATTTTTTTATTTCTTTATCCAATATATTTTATTTATTTATGAAATGGGTTATACTTTTGAGGGCTACAACTAAAGTCTTTATCCAATATATTTTATTTATTTATGAAATGGGTTATACTTTTGAGGGCTACAAACAAAGGGAAAATATTATTGTCCATAATGTGAGCTGGAAATGTTGTATAGGCACTCAAAAGATCTCAATAAAATGGTGTATGATGAGTATAGGCGATTCTTATCACAAAATCATCGCTATCACATGTGTGAGAAAAATAAGTTCAATGGAAAGGAAGTGGAAATGAGGAAGACACTATGGATGAATCTTGCTAGGTGGAAAGCATAGTATGACAAAAAAGAAGGGACAATCTTTCCACTAGGAATGGAAAGACTCTCTATTATTCACAAATTAGACTATTATGAGAACTTGTCAATATCCCACCTATTTGATACTATGCACATAAGAAAAAATGTGGCAGGGTGCTTATGGAAACATCTAAATAGAACCAACCATGAAGCAAAAATAAAGTTACGAAAGGACCTCCAAGTTACCAATATCATCTCGAACATGTGGTTGCATGAAAACAACATGTTCATGCTGGTTTTTTACATCAAAGGAGAAAACAAACATCATTGATACAATAGAAAGCGTAAGATTTCCTTCCAGTTTTGGTGCGACATTGAAAACTTATTCACAAGAGAAGGTCAACGTTCTTAGTGACAATAGAAGTTCATGCATATTTTAACATGGTTATTTGTTACTGGTCATGTAGTATGTGTTTCCTACAGCAATACCAAGCACTTTTGACCATGATGTCATGTTAACTATTTACAAATTATCCAAATATTTAAGGTATTTTGAATCCTTCATACATACTCTTCCATGACTCTTATCCTTTGAAGCGTATCATTGGTAATTCCTTTATATGAGTTTATACCTTTAGTTTTGAAGAAATGATAAGCCTTTATTGTAATACACGCTAATAGTTGTAGGTGGGTCTCATCTGAAGAGATATATGAGGATGAATTAAGGTATTGGAAAAGGAATGTTTCACTTTTGATGTGTGATATTCAAATGTACTTCACTCCAAGCTTCTTCAATTCTTAGGAGCACTACCTTGTACACCTAGTAGAAGAGATTGAACAGTGTGGTCCTATCCATATTCAGACAATGTGGCTCATGGAGAGATATATGAAGGTTCTAAAACAATTTGTGAGGAAAAAGGCTCGACCGAAAGGGTCCATCATTGAGGGGTACATGGTTTTATAAAAAAATGGTTCATTTGAGTGAGTACTTACCTCAATTGCATCTTGAATCTCCATGATTATGGGATTTTAACAAACCGTAATCATTTGAAGGAGAAAAATTAGAGGGTAAAGGGAATTTAAAGAGGATAAAAGGTATATAAAAATGTTGTAAGTAGTTGTTTTTATCATAAATTTTATAAGACATGGCTTTAAATAATTATTAATTCATTGAACAATTCTAATTTTCATTGTAGATGCTAAGGAGTGGGAGTCATTACATTTGTATGTTGCACATAATTCTGACTTTATGTTGGAATAGATGGAGAAGTACACTAGACAAAAGAAATTAGAGGATAAAAAGGCATGGGCTAATGTATATAATAGACATGGTCAAAACAATACTCGAGGACTTCCTGCAAGCCATAAAAGAGAATGGACAGAGAGATACTCATGGTATTAGCTAAAGACCAATATTGAACATGAGGCAACAAAGGGAAATAAGATAGTGAGACAACAACAACTGAATATTTTTAAAGGATCTAAAAATGGAGAGGTGACACATATGTATTAACATATTGGAGTTATTTATTAAATTGTCTTTTAACTTTGTATCCTTGAATCTAATTAGTTAATATTTATATGAATTTAGGTAACATATTACAAATGAATGTGGAATAATTGTTATACATATTTCTCGTCATCATCCTGGATTGAGAAAAAAACATTAGAACTTGCCTCCATTCCATAAGTTATGAAGTGAGCTCAGACTTGGATCAGTGGTTTAAAGATTTAGTCCACCACCATACTTTCCTTGTGGAAAACGTTCGTTACCTAAGTACCTAAGTTAGTAATGCTTGATTGCCATGCACAAAAAGAGGTGCCACCGCCGCTTACCTTTATTCAATGAGTGGTTCTCTATTGGTAACGTTTTGTCATAATTGATAAAGAGTGGTGCTCGAGTTTTAAAGCTAAAAATAGAATATTCACGAAGCTTCTCAAACCTCAGCTTCGTGGAAACCTAATCCCTGGACTCTTGGACCACCTAGACTCAAGATCCTTCCTTTTAGGATCTCTCCTCCACCTCATCCACCATTATCTCAACCATCCCTATCCTTCCATGTCTATAAATCTTGGCTCATGCCCCATAGGTAAAGGAAGGAAGGTTATGCTACAGTACCAAAATTCTGGCCAAATCTAGCCAAGGAGAGTAAGGCATTAGGTGGAAAAGTTGAAGCTTTGGAGGCAAGATCTTGCTTGAGGAGATACTTCTCAACACTAAGGCTCTTGGTTGTAAAATCTCTCTTATTCTATTAATGCAATGAAATTTCCTTTCCCATAAATCATATTGTGTATTAATCACCGGTTTTATTATTGAATTCCTTAGTCATCAATATAATATTGTCGATCGGACTTGGTACTTTTAATATTGTATGCTTTTGTGATGTGCTTTTTGCAGGTAAACTGTAGAGATCTAGTGTTCTAGAAGGTTGGTACATTACATTGTATGACACGTAAAAGATCCATTCCAAGCATTTATCCAACTTAGGGGAAGTGCTTCTCATTGTTGTAACTCATTTGTTCTAGTTGTAAGGGCTCCAGTCTAGGGAAACAACTTTTATCTGCAGAAGGTGAGAATTTACAGCAGCAAATATGGTGACTATACTTGGGAGCGTGTCTAGAACTTGTGTTCTTTCTTGATTCTTAGTTATTGCCTCTATTTCAAAATTCAATTTCTCCATTAATCGGATCTACTAGTTTTTTAGTTGGATTTGGTTTGAAACTGATCAGATTTGCTTAGATCTATCCAGATCTGCTACATATGATTTATTTCTTTGTTTTTTATTATCATTGTGTGCCAGTAAATTGAGATCTAACATTGTCTTTTTCGCTCTGTCTTGATTTAGAACTTGCATGCGCCACTGCACCTGGGTTGTGTACCAAAGGCGGCCGCCGCTCCTTCTACAAAGGAAATAGGTGTTACTGTCGCTATGTTCCCGTGGACCATAGGCGTTACTGCCGCTCTGTTCCTTTGGACAATAGGAATTACCAGACTAGTAATGCTCTATACAACACCTTCAGCAAGCAGTTCCAAGTAGGGTTTTAATCCCAAAGCATATTTCAAACTTGGCATTTGTATTTTTTGATTTATGGACTTGATTATGTTTTTTTTTTGTAACTAGCGGAATAGGAAACAAGAGCTGAGCTGATACTCGTGTGACACAGGGTCCAGGGATCCACTCCTACTACCACTATACCCTTAGGTGACCCACACCCACCGCAAGACATGGGACACAGGTAAATCTGTGTGGTATTTGAACTCGTGACCTCCAATATACAACAAATTCATAACAACTGAACCGCCCATGAGCCACACCCATGCGGGATTGGTTGTTACTGTTGATCTCATCCTTGAATTGAAATTTGGTTATTCAATTAGGATTGGTTAGGGTTATACCTCAAAGAACTAGTTGAACTAGATTGTGTGCTTCTTGTATTTTTTATTTTGGTTGAAGAAGGATTCTGAAAAGGAAGTGTAGATCTAGATCTTTGAGTTTTTGTTTAATCGAATTGAAAGAAAGTAGATTTGATTTTAATTTCTTCATTAGTTTGATTTGATTTTTTTTCATTCTTTGATTTTTGAAAATTGAGAGAAAGGTCTAGGTTAATCTCAGGTTTGAGTTGGTAGAGGCTTGATTGTTTTTTCAGACCCTCAAGTGTTTATAGTCTACTTGTTTCTTAAGTTCCCTTACACTCAAACAAAAGGGAAAAGTATGTTGTGTTCATTTAACTATGATTTAAACAAATTTGGAAAATATGGTGTATTGAGTAGTTATCATAGGTTTTTCTTTCAAAAAGAGATCTTTGCATTTCCCTTTCAGAGCTTTTCTTTTGAAGTCAAGTGTGCTTGCAATAGGTTTTAAGATTTAGTTCTCTTTCCTTTGTTCGGGATTTATTTTTTCAAGATTGATTAGAAATTGAACCTCTATCCCTCCTCTAAGTAGGCATTTGGGAAAGTGAAAGGAAAATTTTGCACAATCATACTGCATGGTTTTAATTTTTATGTACTCACCTCATGCATTCACTTAACCGCAAAGATAAATTCAAGCACTAGACTTAGGTTAATTTTTTTTATAAATGTGTGATATGTTAGAGACATGTTTCGATGTCTTTAAGCATAGGAGTTGTCTTTTTTTTGCTTGCACTGCATCCCGTTGATCGTGTGGTTCTTCCACATACCACTGGTATATCAAATGACCTTTCACGTACCTTTAAGGTATATAGAAAGGTGCCTCATGTACTCAGTTGTATACTAGAATTCCCCTTTCGAATGGTTGTGCATTAGACACCACTACTATGGACTGGAGCTCCGACATACCTTGTGTATATAGGGAGACACTTTGAGGGATCCCGAGACCATATAAGCATAGCACTTTGACCTTCCTATCACCGCAATACATCGACTATTCAAGCAAGGGTACGGTCCCAATCCTCCTTGCCATGCTCTACTATTGGACCCTGCGGTATATAGCGAGTTGTGGTGGTTTGACAATCTTGTGAGGGTCCTGAATTTTTACCACTCCTATCACAAGTTCTTATTGTTGCTTTAGCTTGAGTAGGGTTTGTCTTGCTTGCTTATATATAGAATTTTAACTTTGAGAATAGTTTGATTTTATAAGCTCGTTGATTTCCCATGGAGGAGGTCCCGTCGATTACAAGGATTGTCACCAAAAAATCCTCTGAATCCTTTGACTCAACCTCCCATGGAATGACACATGGAGAATGGTTCCAAGGCAGGTAGTGATTTTATGCCAGATATGGAAGGAATTCCAAGAGAAGAGGAAGTAGTTGAATCTCCTCCTCTCAATGATCCCTTGACGGACCCTTCAGGACTGCCACTAGTAAAGTAACCTTCAACTCGAAATTCCTCTTTTGTCATCCCAGCTCCTTTTGGGGTCTGGCTCCATCAGTTCTAGCCTAATGCGATGGTAGCTCCAATATTTGGGCCTAATGCTCCATTTTGGGAAACTTCCCTTGGTCAATCCATCTCTCAGTTTGATACTACTTCTACCATAAATGTGTCAGCTATGGAGTTGACCCCAAATTCCAGAATACATTTTCCCTACCTGTTACCTAGTGATATTTTAGGTAGGTCATTAAATATTCCTTCTGGAGTTGTTCTATCTAACCCTCCACCTGCACCTACGGTATCTAGACTTGCTAATCCTTCAAGAGAACCACAGTCAGCTCAAAATATTTTGTCAAATCCTTGTGTGGGATGAGCTTCTATGTCTTCCATAAGTTTTCCAAATGTTGGTAGTCAATTTGTTCCTCCTACATCCAAACTAGCTAGAGGGTATTATGTGTCTATTATACATAATACCTCACATTTCCCCCCTCCTACTGTTGGACCTAGTGGTCATACTACTCTTGGTCCTATTGGTCCTACTTCGCATCCTCCTATTTCAACTTTATTCCCTCCACAACATCCTAATATTGGTAATCAATACCTTAGCGGGGTACGATACAACAATCCTGTATATTTCCCTTATCCTGAAGGAGTTATCAATCAATGGGATCAACCTATGTTCAAGCCTCAAGCTGGACCAAACTAGGTGCAACCACCCTTTATGGGTAAAAATGCTCCCAACTATCTACAGTTTGGTGGTTTTATGGTTAACCTCAACATACCTTTTGTCCTACAAGGGTGGATTTACCTTGTTAGTATTATAATTACCCCCAACCCAATCACCAAATTCCATTTTTGGATACATTGGATTTACCTGACCTATCCAATTTTATAATCGATCCCATCCAACATGATCTGTTTTGGCCTACTATCCCAGTAAAACTTCCATCAGACATTCCAAAGTTTGATGGTAAACCAGATGAAGATCCCAAGAATCATGTGATGACTTTCCATTTGTGGTGTTCTTATAATTCCCTTATGGATGATTCTATTTGATTGATACTTTTCCAAAGAACTTTGACCAGTACAACCGCAAAATGGTACATTGAACTTCCACAACATTCGTTTGTGGATTATACCTCTTTGGAAATAGTATTTCTAACTCACTTCTAGTTACCTATCATGTATGAGACTGGTATAGATCTCTTGACCTCTCTTCGACAAAATACCTCCACTCACATATCATATCATGTCCATGAATGAAGGAGGCATCGAAGGTTAATCAAGGCTCCCATTCCAAATCAACTTTTGGCTAAATGGTTCACTAAGTCCTTGTTGCCACCTATTGCCTGAGATGTGGCCATGGGTGGTGCTTTTACAAAAGATCAGGCTATTATCTGGGCCCAATACTTATACCTAGTCTACTCCCAATCCATAACTTTATATTATTTAATTCCTCATGCTCCTTGTTCCAGTAGTGACCTTGCTAAGCCACTTGTAGAGACTCCTGTTGATGGTGTTTTTGGTGCAATCCAACCTTCATCTATAGCTAATACTGTTAAGCCACAAAACACTTCAAATACAAGTTTTTATACTCCTATGGTTTCTGACAAGATGAATGCGATTCAATCTTCACAGTCACCCAAAAATAATAAAAAAGGAAAAGGTAAGAATAAGAAACCTGGAAACCGGCACGAGAGTACCAAAACATCTACCTCGGAGAATGATACAAAAAATAAACAGAAGGCTAAGTATCCTTGCTTGCTATGTGGAGATGATCACTTCATGAAGGATTTTCCTCAACACGAAGAGATTAATAAAATTTTGAAAAGTAATCCCACACTAGCAGTATTAACTGACCCCTTTCTGTCCCAGCAATAGTTGATTGACCATACATCTTTGCATGGGTCTTCATCAACCACTAAAGATGTTCATATGATATGTACTGAAACAAATGAGTTGACTATCAGAAGTCAGCCATATGACAAGGAACCTAATAAAAAATATGAGGGTACTTATTCCAAGAAGGATCCTCCCGTCAACTCTTCTCCTCCACCTCCTTGTAATGGTCCTCTCACTATTGAAAATCCTAGTTTTGAGACAATCTTGTGTCCCTTGAAGAGTACAATCCGTAAAAAAGTTTTTAATATTAGTGCTCGAGCTGCCCAATTCTATAATGTTGTTAAAGATCTAGATCAAGCACATTGTGATATGTCCAAGTTGAAATTACTCCAAAGATGTCCTACACAACGCAAGAATTTGTTGTCAGCCTTAGGATCTTTTGATCCTGAGAATTCCACCATGATTACATTCAATGTGGAGAATTATAAATCGAGGCTATCCCATCATCTCATTTTTCAAATTGCTACTAGAGTGATGGGTAGGAATATCCATCATACTGTTTTGGATGAAGGAGCTTCCACCTCTATTTTTTCTATGTCTTACTGGAAAGCCATTGGTTCTCCTAATTTGAATAAGTCACCAACCACATTAAAAGATTTTGATGGATGAGGTTTTCAATCCCATGGTTTGATTCTAGCTTTTTCCATCGAGCTGGGGGGGGGGGAAACCATTCCTAGCTAGGTAGAAGTGGTTGATGCTCCTTTTGACTACAATTTATTGTTAGAAAGGAATTGGTTCTATGCTATGACGATGGTTGCGTTAATAGTTTTCCGTATGCTCCAATTCCCACCTCAAGGGAAAATTGTGAACATAGATAAGCTTTATTATTGCTAACTGGATATCACTGCTTCCATGACAAATAATGTTCCAATGTTAGGGCAGGCACCTCCTCCCTATCACTCTGTAGGAGTTGGATTGTTGAAAGATTCTTCACTCATGGGAGTTTTTCCATCCAGCATTGACCCTCCTAGTACAGAAAATCCCATGATAAACATGATATCCTCTATGATTGGGGGCATGTCTAAGGGAGAAGAGGTTGCTGAATCATCATCTTTGAGTCCTCACGAATCCATGTATGAATCTATTCAGTCTATTTTTGATGCCTACATAGATGATCATCATTTAATAGCATCAGATCCCTATCATATACCCTATTGGCTAGATTTCACTCTCCTGAATTTAGATTATCTCTCACACATGTTTCCATTAGATGAATCCATTATGGAGATCATGAGTTTGGATGAATCTTCATGGGAAGAATCTCATTATCGATCTTCGTTTCTTCCTAATGCAAATTCGGTAGATTCAGATTTTGTTTCTTTGATCAGTTTAGATATAGTCGAGAATCCCCAAACACTTGTATTACTGCAAGGAATCAATTCTGAAGGAAATTGATCTAATATCACCAAAAATATTCCCCTCAATATATTGATCAAGGCAGGTGTTTTTGAGCATAACCATATAGGCCAGAATTGCTCGGTAATAGAAATTGAAGAATATAAAGTTCTTTTTAAGGAATTTCATGATGTTTTTTCCTAGACTTATGAAGAAATGCCCAGAATTGATCCATTGCTTTTAGTACATGAGATCAAGACATACCTGATGACAAGACCTATTAGGCAGAAACTTCACTAGGTCCACTTGAGAAAAGATGTAGTCATTAAAGTTGAAGTTAAGAAGCTTTTGAAAAATGGTTTTATTTATCTTGTGCCTTTGACCGAGTGGGTGTCTAATATTGTCCATGTTACCAAGAATCAGGGCACTATTAGGGTTTGTATTGATTTTTGGGACCTGAACAAAGCTTGTTTAAAGGACAAATTTCCTACCCATCACATCAATCAGATCATTGATAACTGTCCTGGAAGTTTTTTTTCCTTCATGGATGGATTTTTTGGCTATAATCAGAATCAAGATCTTACCTATCGACCAACACAAATTGGAATTTATTTGTTTATGGGAAACCTTTGCTTATCGAAAGCTACCTTTTGGTTTGAAGAATGCTGAAGCTACCTTCGAACGAGCTATGTCAT
This sequence comes from Pseudotsuga menziesii, assembly GCA_001517045.1. Taxonomy (NCBI): domain Eukaryota; kingdom Viridiplantae; phylum Streptophyta; class Pinopsida; order Pinales; family Pinaceae; genus Pseudotsuga; species Pseudotsuga menziesii. The sequence continues at coordinate 129,172 of LPNX010773853.1, read as the reverse complement.
ACACTTTATATGATATAAAACACATAGTGGAACCGTATCTTGATTACCTACCTGCTCATTCACAGTAGCGGGAAGACCATTCAGGGAATCCTAGAGACATTTTCCTTCAATTCCATCGTTATCGTATTCGTCTCAATCCACACAAGTGTGTTTTCTATGTTGAAGCTGGACGTTTGCTTGGTTTCATTGTTTCTAGGGATGGAATTTGAATCGATCCCTTAAAAATTACTGCTATCGTGGATTTACCACCTCTGACAGGTATAACTGAACTCCAAAGTTTGCAAGGGGAGGCAAAATTTCTTTGTCTCTTTGTGTGCAATTTCACAGAAAAAACACATGGTTACATGAGTCTCTTGAAAAAGAACACTCTCTTTCTTTGGGATGATTAGTATCAAAGATATTTTGATAATTTGAAACAAGCTATAACTCAATCACCTATGATTCACCCCCGAAAATATCCAAAATATTTTCTGCTTTACATTTCTGCCTCGACTACTACCATCAGTATGGTTCTAGTGCAGGAAGATATGAAAAACCAAGATCATGTGATATATTACCTTATTAAGAGTTTTCTTGAATCTAAAACTCATTACTCACATGTGGAGAATCTAGCCTTCGATACAATCATCACTATGCAAGGTTTTCGTCACTACATCTTACTTTGCACAACTATTGTGTTTGCAAATCAAAACCCTATGTACTATATTCTTACCCGTTAGGTACTAGGGGGCAAATATTCCTGTTGGATTTTCATCCTACAGGAATTTGATCTCGATTTATCTAAGACCACATCCAGGAAGTCCCTAGTCTTCATGGAGTTTGTGTGTGACCTTCCCTGTGCTGTCACAGAAGCTGAGCCCAATGATTAATTTCCATATGAATTCTTGTTCATGATAAGAATGACCGATCCATGGTATGGAGATTTGATCATATATCTCCAGACCCAAATATTTCATCCCAATATATCTCGTGATGATCACCGACACATTCATCACCATAGTATTTATTTCCTCATCATGAATGACACCTTATACCGACATGGAATTGACTCCATTCTTCGATGATGTCTTAATCATGACGAGGCTGAACAAGTAATGAATGATTTCCAACCTGGAGCATGTGGCGATCACCTTTCTGGGATGGCTACAACTTAGAAAATCCTTTATGCTGGGTATTTTTGGCCCTCAATCTTCAAATATTGTCACAAGGCGGTTAAGAAATTCCCACCTTGTCAGTTTTTTTATCCAAAGAAGCACACCCACCCTGCTCCATTACACCCCATTCCATTGGTCCTTTTCCCAAATGGGGGACAACTTCATGCATTGTAATCCTACCTCACTTGGGGGGCATGTTTACATCATCGTAGCCATGGATTATCTCACAAAATGGGTTGAGGCAATGCCTACATATGCAGAGGATGGTAAGAATGCCTCCCTCTTCCTATTCAATCACGTCATACCTAGGTTTGGAGTCCCACAAGCCATAGTAACTGATCATGGATCTCACTTCTGTAATCAGAGGATGGTTGATCTGAGTACCAAGTTGGGTTTTCGTCATGAAAACTTCAACCCCCTACTACCCACAACCTAATTCCTAGGTCAAAGCCATTAACAAGGTTTTGAAGACTATGCTTCGTAGGATGGTTGGAGATCACAAATATAATTGGTAGTTAACTCTCTTTTCTACACTATGGACTTATATAACTTCAGTCAAAACAAAAACTGGTTTCATGCCTTTTCAAGTAGTCTATGGACTAGAAGTTGTCCTACCTATTGAGCGTGAAATTCCATCATTCAAGCTTGTAGTTGAGCTTCTTCCCAACACTTATAGTAAGGAAAAACGTTTCCTTCATCTCTTGAACCTTGATGAGACTCAGAGATATGCCACATTGGCTAATGAGTCACATAAAAAATGGGCCAAGGATTAGTATGATAAATCCGTTCAACTACATGTTTTTAATGAAGGAGATTTGGTTTTGAACTACGATCAGAAACATTTCGAACTTGGGAAAGGGAAGCTTGAATCTATATGGTACGGTACCTACATCATGAGTAAAGTCTTATAGAAAGGAGATTATGAGCTTTTTGATTATGATGGGATACCTTTCAAGAATCCTCACAATGGGTTGTACATGAAAAGGTACTATGCTTGAGTTATCTTTTGCATTGGTACCTTGTATATATGTACATTTTTTGGCTTTTAGTGTGGTTTTTGTAATTTTAATATGGTTTTGAGTTCTTGTCAATACTGTTTATCCCATGTTTTGATTCTATAGATCAAATGACTTTCTATGGTTTTGTTAATGGTTCTTACCATCACACTCTAAACCTTGCTTCAACCACCTGGGCGTTATATTCCCAAGATCATGACCTAGTTAGTTTAGGTGCTGTTTGTATAGGTCCGACCACCAATAACATTGTCGAGTACCATGCAATGATAGGTTTGTTAACTAAAGTTGCATCTCAATACATAAATCATTTAGTAGTCTTCATGGACACAACTAGTGGTTTCTCATTTGAACCATGTCTATGCGATCCGAAACCCTATACTTATTCGTCTCTTTCAGAGTGTACACTTTTTAGAAATATTGTTTAAAACTATTGCTTATCAGCATGTTCCTAGGTCTTGCAACACAGTTGCGTATTCTTTAGCCAATTACATGTTGGATTGGTACATTGTGCATTCATAATATTTGATAAGTAGAAAACATGGTTCATTTGTAAATAAATGTAAATAGTAAGAAGACATACAAATCATATAAAATAACATCCCATGATTAAAAACAAGTAGGTCACCAATAAAGTCTGTATATATATATATCATCAAAAGTCTGTTTTTACAAAAAATGGTCTTGAGATCCCTACTGAAGCACGGTGGCTTTTAGGTATTCAAAATATAAAAAAATACTGAAGTTGGATAGATTTTAGTGTCTACATCACGTGGGATCTAATGATTCTCGTGGTAGCACTTGACAACCCTAGCCACTCTACGTAGCAACCATCCAAATCGACTCGACACCCCCGTAGTGTGCCTCTGGTACCTTTTAGGGAGGTTATCTACTGTAATGTCCGGGATGTACAAAGTTAATCGACTGAGGTTCTTCTCGAGCTTAGTCAACTCATTGTCTACTCTGTGAACAAAGAGGGCTTCTCCTCTTTAGTCGATGGGGGATGATCCCCCAGGTCGTGCCTACCCAACATCTGCATGAGAAAAGAAGGTCTCGTTAACATATACAACATCTGCATGACTTCTTAGTATCACTTACCTATATCTCTCCACTGGGCACCTGCTGGTAGGGTAGATCAATATCTCCTTGCAAATATGTTCCTACATATGCATAGTCCTCAATCATGAGGAGCTGATCGTCCAAACATCTGAAGAATGCAGTCCCTTAGTTCACCCTGGAACCCCCTCCACCATGACGAACCATGATCTCTACCCATCGCAACATATGAGGGTCCTGTGCCCTCTACTCAGTAAAGGCCACTTGTGGCCTCAAATGGGGTACCCTCTCAAAGAAAAAGGATACTAAGATAGTGTTATAGACAAATTGCTTCAGCTGTCCTTGCTGACATTTAGGAAATTGATCCTTCAGTATCACTAGCAAGACCTCTACCCATTTGAATAATGTGGGTTCCATTGCATCTATGGCATGTAACATGTGCGCGCAAAAATCCTGGTGGGGCCCTTGGTTCCCAACATTGCACTGCATGGTAAAAAGTACAGTATGTAAAGGTAGATCTCTAACAACCTTGATTGGGATTTTATTCCCATACATCTGAGTACCTAGGAAGCAGTGATGATTGATGAGGCCTTGGTGTAGTGATCTCTCTGCGAGGACCTGTAAGTGATATGGGCGTTGTTGGCTGTGATAAACCAGTAAGGAAGTAGATGTCTTCTACTTTTAATGCCAAGACATGAGCCCCAACCTTGAAGTATTGTTTTTTAGGGTTCCATGTCCTTATATTATACTCTAGTAATTTCACTTGAGATCTCATACTAGGTATGTTAAAGAACTGTTAGAATCTGCACCCATGCAAAGAAGATATAGTGCCATTTGTTGCCGCCTTTCACACACCTAGGTCATGTGGTAGAAATATTCAAGCCACTCGATGTGTCCTTGGGGGCAAGTCTCGAGTCAAGGCTGTCACCTTGTTCTTGACTCCTCAGTTTAGGCTCAACTCCTAATGAAGCCAAGGGGGTTAGACCCTATTAAGTTACTAAGGCTAATTACTTAGTATGGTGATGTTAAACTGAATGAATTACTTAGGAGCTTGAAATTTAACCATAAACAACCATAGATGACAAGATACAAAATGAGCGCACGAAAGCACAATGTCGAGACACAATATATATATATATATATATATAGCAAGAAAATAACCAGTGCGTTAAAATGGAGTAAAAAAAAATCAATATACTTGCATGTGCTTGGAGTGAATGTTTTGCAATTGCCTCTTGGTACATTTTAAGTTAATGTGAAAATATGAGTTGATTAAAATTAGGCGAAGGGGTGGACTCCAGAAATACCCGAGAGTACTTGGAGTATGTCCAAAACTAAACCTTCACGGCTACCCGTAAGGAATATGTGGGATGAATGGAGTCTCTGGGGCTATTGTTCATAACGCACCCATTAGGGTGTGACAGAAATCGGCACCCTGAGGTCACTTTTCAGGATTTCTCGCTTCCTTTGGGTATTTTTCCACCGTAATGGTTTGATCTAGGTGTTGGATTTTCACCTGATGGTTTTTCAATTTGGGAGAGTGAATCCTAATTACACTAGTCACTCAAATGATTTTGATACATCTTGACTAATTGAACGAACCACAGCCAAGTGTAGAGCATACACACTGGAGTCTTGTCAATTTTAGTAAATTTTTAGATGGATGTTCTTGTTAAAAAGAAAACCCTCCAGGAACCTCTTTCGGTCCAAGTGGACCTCAATCAGGGAATCAAGGAGAGGCTGATTTTATTATGGTTACTAAAACAAATGGTGATAGCAAATGAAACATAAAAAGATAAGCAAACCACAATTTTTTAATTAGACTACCACAAACCTTTCTTAACTTTTCGGTTCAAAAGGAGGCTCGTGGGGTAAGTATTAAAGTTACTTTGAAACCAATAGAAATGGAATATGGAATTGATTTTAAATCAAATTATACTACCCTCCATATTAGTACTACGCTAGATTGAAAAAAGATGAACGAAAAGAAAAAAATGACACGGATGCAAATCCCCCCAGGGGGGATGGGGAATGGGCTCGAAAGAGCCTATTCAAAATTATTTTTATTACCAGTGGTTACAATATCAGCAAACTGATATGATTCCTCTTGATTCTTATACATAATGAAACCAAGAGCTTACAAAGTGCAAAAATTAAAGATTTTAGTAAAAAAGGGAGGGGGATTCAGAAGGCCCAAAAGTCCCTTTCGAATAGCATCTCCTTCTCTTTTATGTTATACCTGATAAAAACCAGAAATCTTATTAGACTGAAATATGCCCGAAATCACTCTGAAAGTACCTTTGGGTCAGCTTACTTTTAACCAAAAAAAACTAAGTTAAAACTAGTTAAAAAAGGTAAAAAGGGAACTAAGGAAAGAAAGCTTTCCTTGGGATCTTGGCTTGCCTTTTAGGCAGCCGATATGATGTGCACTGATTGCTAGATTTATCTTTTATAACAGAAAACAGAACTCTAATGCATGCAAGCTACAAATTCTCTTTAAAATTCCATGCAAAAAGGACGATTTCCCTAAAGCTAGATCTAGAATGCTTATGAAACCTTTTAAAAACAATATCTATACTATGGGATTTGAGAAGATAGATCTATGTTAAATTGTCTTTAAGATAGTAGATCTAAACAATAGCAAAGCTGTGAACAAAGTAACCCGGTAAAAGATTTGATTTTGAAGGAGGAAGAGGAGGAGAGAAATGCTGGTAGCCTTGAAGATCCACCGTGGAGCTTTCAGGTGGAATGTCGAGGGACTATGCCTTTGGAAGGTTTTGGAGAGAGTAAAGAAGCAAACTATATCAGCATCCTCTCCAATCTAGGAACCTGCAGCTCAGCTGAAATAAAAAAACTTGCTGAAATACTTGTGAGATCCGATTAGTAGATACACAGAGATTCATAATAACATGCATATAAACTTATAAAACATGCTGAATCTAGATCTCTAAACATGCATCAAAGGAAAGAGATGGCCAATAAACTTATTGAAAAGCACCTTTCCTATCAAGATTATAATATGCTTATTATCAATCTTAGCAATGAATCCACAAGCAATTAGCAAGTTATGAACATAGATACAGGTTACCTCAGTAAAAAATGGCAATGATTATCCACACACAGAATGGAATAACACTGTCTTTCCTCCAAAGCTTCTCTTTATTTCAAATGAACAATAACAACAGTACAATGGCAGCAGCACCTCAAACCCAGTTCTAACTAGCTTGGAAGAGGAGGCTTATGCTTTGATTTATAAAAAAACCAGGAGATCTAGCCCAGTGGGGGTGCAAATCCCAAGGAGACAGATCAAATCAGCTAATGGAGAGTCAATCAATGTAGATCTGAAGCTGAACTGAGCCTACTTGTCAATTGGGGGGTTGATTGAGCTGACACATCAACCCATAAACTGACACATCAGTCCACAGAGCATCTAGGAGAGTCCACACGTGTGGAGGAGAGAGAGAGAGAGGGCACAATTCCCCATAAATACCGCTGAAGATCAACTCTGGATCTGATTTGATCACCTCCTTCAGTCAAGGATTTGTCAGATCCAGTCAATCTGGTTCATATCTGACTAATTTCAATCAAATCGACTGAGAATCCACTGATCTATGATTTTGGATTTGCTCCATTATTCATCAATTTATTAATTAAAATAATCAATAATTGATTTTTGGGGCTTTCTGACCTGAGTTATGGAAAATCACTCAAAACTAGGAAATAGTGGGTCCATGGGTTTACATGGTGCTCTTAGCTTGAAAATGAGCACCTACATGACTAAAACTGATTATTTGGCCCACTTTTATTACAAAATCAATTTTTCCAATTAAACTATTAAAAAATAGCCTAAGTTTTGGAAAAATTAAATTTTAATAAAAAACATTGAAAAAACTAAAAAAAAGAAAAAAAAGAAAAAACCTAGGGGGACTTAGACATGTTCATATGACTCGACCATGATGTCTAGCATGTTTATACATTGACACATAGACTCTAATAACCTCAATAGGCCTAAATTCCAAGCTGACCACCCCAACTTTGGAGGTATTGAGTGAAAAACTCAGAAATTATCAGTCATTTATTCAACAACCAATAATAACCAAGGGAAAAAACACCCTAGGATGATCGGATTGACAAATAAAGTCTAAGAGTTTGAGTCTTTTACAGACACTATCATGCTAGAACATTTATAAAAATTCCCCCATGGGGTATGAACATGTGATATAGTACAACAAGCACTTCCTAGAAGTACTTCCAAAGGTCTTCTGAATTTCGAACAAGTTATCCTTGTCCGGTTCACTAGGCTCACTTGATAAAAAAACACTAAGTACAACTTAGGTGGTAACACCATCATCATCCTTGTGTTCTCTTTGTTTCCAGATAACCATTTTGGGATAAAGATGGCCTGCCAAAAATTCAAAAGGAAGCTTTAGTGTATATAATCAATCATTAAAAACATTTGAAAGTTCTTCTTTTGGCTTGTATATCATAATGTTATAGGGCATCTATGGCTGCTCCTGCCCTCCTTTAGGAAAGAGCTATGCCACTACGTTTTTCATAGCAGAATGCACGGTGTCATGTGGGTAACGCCTTTGCCAAAAGGGATAAGTGCGTTACCATGTGGGTGCATTTTATGCCCCAAAATCCCTAAAATTAACATGGAATTGGAAAATTGAACCATGAAAAGATTGGAAATGATTAGAGGACTTACCCGCAACTGAAGGAATTGAAAACAGACGGTTGATGGCTCCAGAATATTTAGCTGAAATATGCACACAAAAGGTCCTAAAATGCTCTCCGAAATGGTAAAAGTGAAAATGAAAAGTGTTTTTACTAGTTTATATTAAATTTTTTTTGGGTGCTAATTACTTATTTTTATTTATTTTATTAATATTACCCACAAACACCCTATAAGGCCTAGTTTTTAATATTTCTGGGGTCTAATGGTCTTTTTAAGTCTTGCAAGTCATGGAGGAATTGAATTTTTTGGTAATGAATGAGTTCATTTTTGACTTTTTCATCCTTGCACAAAACATAAAAATCTTCTGAGCGCTATTTTCGAAATCTTAGTCATGCTCGTTAAACCTAGTAATAAATTTCTGAGTCAAGTTTTACTTCTTTTTCAGGCTCGTTAAACTCTTTTTGATGAAAATAAACCTTAATGGAGTCTTCTTTAAGCTCTTTTCATACTCCTAAAATGTGGAAAGATTGTCGAGTGAACTTGTCTTCTTCATGCTCATAAAAGTACTTGAGGAGTCGTCTTTTCAAGGATAGTTTACCCCTTTTTCGGTTCGGATTAACCATATTACGAAAAATGAATACTCGAGTCGTTGACTAGAAGAGTTTTCTAAGGTATTATTTTATACCTTTTCGGGCCTTAGAGACTAAATCATATGAAAAAGTACCCTTTGGAGTCTTCTTCCATTTTTTCCAGACTCTCTAAACATGAACGATACCGAGTTTACTTTCAATGGACTCATTAAACTAAACACTAAGAGACCCTCTTTTGGGAAGGAACCCCTCCTTTCTTTGGTTTGTAAAACATGTGAGAATGGACTTATTGTATGATAAGCTATAATAAGTGTTTTTTACTCTATTTGAACTCATAAAAAAGAAAAGAGGAACTCATCAATTATGATGGGGAAAGTAAGGGAAAGGAACCACATTTCATTTGAAATAATGGTAGTTTGTAGTCACCTTTGAACATGGAACTTTTCTGCATTTCATTCAGTCAATTGTTTATTCAGCTTGCTTCTGAGTCGATCCACTTGCATGATTCATGTCATTCATTTGAGTCTTTTAAAGAATGCATAGTTCATCGTCGCATTATTTCTTGGTATCCATCTGGTCAAGTAAATGCTGCCAATTCTTCGGTCCTGCCACCCAATGTTCAAAGGAAAGGCATGTTGAGATTTTACATCTGCAGTCAAAAATTTGTGTCAGCTACTGTTGAGTCATTCCTATGGCTACATCATGCTCAAATTCCAATTTAACTCTGTTCCAAGTTTTGGTTCTGTAACAACTCCAAAATTCATAATTTTTTTATGAAGGTTTAACTGTAAATACATAATGTAAAGTTCACATTAACAATTTCATCCCAAAATTTACTTGAGCTAAATCATTTATCCATTGAACATGACAACTTAGTTATGAAAATATTTATCTATGCAAGATATCGTTGTATTGAAACTGATTTACTTGTTTTGTCAAGACGCAAAGGAATGTCATGTTTATTTATCGACAGTTATAGTTGGTGTTCCTGACTTGTTATGTTTTTAAGTATTTTTTAACCCTATTAATATGATAGGGTAGTGGGTTTTAGAGGTCTTACTTAGCTTGTTGGATAATGCAAAACCTACTTATACTTTTGCAGTGTAGAGCTTGCCTTGTTTTGGTCACATCCAAAAGGACGAGGTAAAGACACCCAAAAAGGGATCCTAACTATGCTAAGAGAAAACAAACACTACACTATCCATTGAATCTAAGCATTAATTCTTCCTTACATGTATTAGAACACGTATATTTACAATGTAACCATGGTGGCGAAAAAGGGTAAAGCCAACAGTGTGTGAACTATAGATCTGGGATAAAAATTTAAAACCAAGTGGTATTTATGGGAGCCCATGTGAAGGCTTAAGGCTCCAGTTGTAAAGCAATGATATTTTCTTGAAAAACCATAAGGATTTTACCTCGCTTCTGCATTGTGATTTTTTTGTAGGAAAGAGCCAAGGCTCTTGACCTTCTCTCGACCTTCGACACCACCTGAACTCTATGTAAACAATAGCCTTGTTCACTTAGCTTGGCTCTGGCCTAACAGTGTTGTTCTACCGATGTTAGCTCTATGAACCAACTATGTTTTTCTCTTGGTATTTGTTGCCATCATTGAATCTGTGTAGGTTGAAAGGGTATTCTTACCTCTGTTTGCATTATTTAATTTTTTTTTTCTGTTGTTTAAATATATATTTTTGTAAATTTTTTTTACCTTTGCATTGTTGTGTTTTGCAGGAGGTTCCAAACTTGGTTGCTGCGCTAGAATTAGACCAATATTTGTGGAGGTGAAGCCATGGGTCCTGGTAAGACCTATTTACTATGCACCCCTTGCTCCTTGTTGCTCTGTGGTTGGGTCAACGAGTTATACTGGGTTTGGAGTCATTGATACTTATGAGTCTCTTCAGCTGAATGGTAAAAATTCTTATGGTTTTCTACCTTATGACGTTTAAATACAGAGTTAGGTATTGCAAGAAGACTCCCTTTGACTCAAATCATGGAGTCTGAAGGGAAACTGTAATGTAATTCATTTGTATAAACATGCTGTGGATTATAATTTGAGCTATTGCAGAGTTTTTGCTTCTTTCCTCATTTAAAGGTTAATGTATAAATTTTCATTAGGGTTTAAAGGCCCGTGACTTACTTCAATTCAAATCTCATGCTATAGCATGCCCTCTTAATTCACTTTGGCTATGCTATGTGTATAATGTTTTATCCTACAATTTTATGAGCATTTAAGTGTTGTCTTTCGACTACCACTATGAACTTGTAAAATTTATATTTTTACTATTGTATAAAATTCCTTTGAGGGTTTTTACTGTATTTATTAAATTGTATTTTTAAGGTTGTGAGGCCACTACATTTCCAAATTCGTTATTTATGATGTTTCTCTTTCAAAGTTTTAAGCTAACAAGACACTTGTTTCGATAAAAATATTGAATCCGTAAGGCTGCTATGTTTAAAAGGTTGTGGCTGTAAAACATTGCCATTTTTTGTATGTTTGGTTACGGTTTACTCTTAGAGGTTAGACTACTGTCGCTTCGGTTTTGAACTTTTTGTAAGGAAAAAGACTGCTCATACAAGATTTGACCTCTTGACCTACTTAGTTATTGATTTGTAATGTTTAATATGTATACATACTACTGTGTGGAAAATCAATAGCAAAGAGAAAAAAAAGTTAAAGAAAAGTTTCAGCTACGGCCTATCTCAGCTTGGTTATAAAGATGCTAAATAGATTTCACTACTTATCTTTTTCTTGTCTGATAGAAATAGCCTTTACAGGCTTCGATCCAGTGACCTATTGTAAACTATAAGATGTTATAATTGTTATAAATTAAAAACCTGTATATATTTTGTCATTTATTGTGGGTTTTATAATGGTTTAGTTTACTGTATTTTTGTTTAACTATTTTAAAACCCTAGCTCATCTTGAAAATGTTCAATCCTTTCGGCTATACATAATTTTTTTGTTTAATTTAAAATACATAGGCCTTCGACCATATTAAATAATACTTGTAGTGTTTGCAAATATATATATATATATATATATATATATATAGTTATTATTCTCATAAATATGACCTTAGATCTATCATTCGACAGAAAACATGTATTTTCAAGTTATAAAATAATGATAAACAAAGAACTTGAGAATCTATGGATTCTTTTACTATTTCCGAAAAAAAAGGATGTGGTTGTCCTTGTAGAATATTCATAGCTTTAATTAAAACGAAGATATCCTCTAGTTTAATCCTGTGATTGAACTGTAAAGTTTTTAATAGAAAAACTAAGAAATAGTAACCACTATTTATTTAAGTACATCACCTAAAACAGAGAAAATTTATATACAGAGATATGGCATTATTCTAGATTAGGGTAATTTTTAGTGGCAAAATTTTTCCAATTGGCTATTTTTTGGGTTTTTTTCAAAAAATAAATTCGGTATTTGGTCATTTTTAGTGTCTATTATCGCCTGTATTTACATAAAATATGTTTTTTATCATAATATTTGCCAAAATTTACACATTTCAGTGTTAATTTTATGTTTCATATTTAATATTCGCCTACCTATCTATAAACATGTTTTTTTCAATCCAAAACAATCACCTAGAATACTATACTTACGTATAATATTAGAATCCTTACAAAATACCCCGTTCTAGATACAATAACTACTAATCTCACTAAGAAACTCTATGTATATAGTAACATTTATAAATCTATGATTAATAAAGTATTATCCTACTTTATTGTAGGGAATAGATTATAGCTCTAGAAACTTTAACATTCATAGAATTCTACAGATTAAACATAAATGCATTTAAGATTCATAAGAAAAAAAACTTAGAACCTGCTAACTGTCGAAGGGGAAATGTTAGATTTTAAACATTAATCTAGCATTCCATTTGGATCTTTAACTAAGAGAACAACAAGCACAACAATCAAACACAAGAGACAATGAACACAAAGTTTTTCCTCGAGGAAACCATAAATGGAGAAAACCCCGCAACTTCCTTAGAGATAGAATCAACACCAAAGTGAAACCCAAAAACAGTAAGATGATCTCTCGACAGCAGTAACCTCTTTCTTCCTCGCCCCAATGTCTTTCTCTTCCTCAGCTATGCGTTACAACTGAGTGTGAGTGAGTGTGTGATAAATAGAGAGGCTAGCTCTCTATTTATACTAATTCTCGACTTGACTAAACCCAACTAGGGACGAATTCACTAGGAGTCTAATAACCCTAGTGCCCCAGAACTACAGGGAATTTAACCCTTAGACAATAGGAGAGTTAACCACCTTGACTTGACATGACTTGTTTACATTATAGAAACTTCCTGATAGGAACATCGGGGCATGACATGACTCAAGTACATTACAAATACATCTCAGAATAGACATTGGGTTACAATACATAAGAGATACAAGTGAATTCATTCTGAAGTTACAATTACATCAACACTCCCTCTTAACTAGGAAGTTATTCTCTTGACACAATTTATCAACACAAGTCTTCTTCTATGTATCATTTGGATCATCATCGAGTATTCTTCATCTTCACCTTCAAGTCATCTCTATCTTCAAGTCACCTTCATCTTCAAGTCATCTTCACCTAGATCAGGATCATCATCATTGGATTTGGATCATCCCTCGATTTGGATCATCTCTGGAGCATCATCTTTGGATTTGGATCATCCCTCGATCTGGAACATCTTTGCTGCATCATCAAAACTGAATCTTCATGGGTGCTATCTCATGATTCTTCTTGTCACAGGAAGTTCTACAGAGCCATCCCTTTTTCATGTTGGTTGCAGGCCTACCCTCTGTGTAGGTATTTTCCATCACTTATATCTGACCCTAAGTCAGAATGGCCAACCTAGCACTTACATATGATCATTTAGGCACCAATCCTATAATCATATCAGAAAGGCAACGCCCAACACTCACATCTAACCATGTGGGAACACCTTCCAAAACCCTATCAGAAAGGCTCATCACTCAGATCTGTCAACCGATGTCGGAAAGGCTCAGCACTTACACTTGGCCATGCGAGGAACCAATCCTCCATGCCAAAAGGCTATGCACTTACATCTGACAACCAATGTCAGAAAGGATCAGCACTTATATTTCACCATGCAAGGAACCAATCCTTCATGCCGAAAGGGCTCTGCACTTACATTTGACAACCAATGTTAGAAGGGTGTGCACTCACATCTGATCTTGTAGGAACCAATCCTTCAATCATATCAGAATGGCCCCTAGTCCTAGACTTAGCTACCTGGTAACTGACCAGGTGCCTCCATTCTTAGAATGGAATTCAACGCTTACTTCTGATAATGTAGGAACCAATCCTACAGTCACATCAGAATGGCTCAGCACTCACATCTGGCATGGAAGGAACCAATCATCTCACCATGAAAGAATGGTTCAGCCCTTACATCTAACCATGGAAGGAACCAATCCTCTCACCATGTCAGAATGGCTTTGGGTCTCATCATTTTCTTTTGGAGGAAACCTCAATCTAGAGAACACCAAGATTCTCCCTGAAGTGCTCGAACTTCACCCTAGCCTATGGCTTCGTCAACACATTAGCTATATGTTCCTCCGTCGCAACATACTGGAGCTTCACTACTCCCCTCTGAACCATATCCCTAATATAGTGATACTTGATCTCGATATGCTTTGACTTGTCATGGAACACTGGATTCTCTGACAACTTCACGCAACTTTGGTTGTCACAATGTATACAAGTAGCGTCCATCTGGAGATCAAATAAATTAGATAGTAGCTTCCACAGCCATACTGCCTCACAAATAGATGAACAAGCTATAACATACTCTGCTTCAGTTGTACTCAGTGCCACATAGGATTGCTTGCTGCTAAACCAAGAGATCACACTTGATCCCGTACTAAAGAAACAACCTGAAGTAATTTTCCTATCGATGGTACTACCTACCCAATATGAATCAACATAACCCTCTAGGTTAATCTTATGATTCACCTTGTACTTGAGCCCATAATCAATTGTACCCCTCAGGTACCTCAGAGTATGCTTTGCAGCAATCAAGTGAACATGTCTCAGATCTGTCAGGAACTAGCTCAAGGTGTTCATCAGGTACATCAAGGACCCAATCATCTGACGATACATTGTAGCATCAACCATCTCTGATGAAGCATCACTCAATAGCTTCAGGTTCGATGCCATAGGTGTGGTCATGGCCTTGCAGTCCATCATCTTGAATCTCTTCAGGATCTCTACTACATACTTCCCTTGTCTGAGGGAGATTCCATCTACATTCTGCCACACCTTCATACATAGGAAATAAAGCATCATACCCAAGTCCTTCATTTTGAACTCAGCAGTAACCTTTCTCTTTGTATCAACAATCAACCCATCCATACTTGTTACAAACAGATCATCTACATATAGTAGGAGCATCACTGGGTTGCCATATTCAACCTTGTAATAGAGGTTGAAATCTGCTTTACTCTTGGTAAAGCCTAAACTGGATTGAAAGCTATCAATTTTTCCATACCATGTCTTGGGTGCATGTTTCAAACTGTACAGGGATTTCTTCAATCTACACACATGAGACTCCCTGTCATGTGTCCCAAAACCGAGTGGTTGTTCTACATACACTTCCTCTTCCACTACACCATTCAAGAAAGAAGTCTTGACATCCATTTGGTGTATCTTCCATTTCATCACTGTAGCCAAAGCAAGTACTGATCTGATGGAAGTGTATCTGGCTATAGGTGGAAAGGTTTCTTCATAGTCTATTCCTTCTTTCTGTGAGAAACCATGAGCCATGAATCTTGCCTTATATTTCTCTATGCTACCATCTGCAACATGCTTGATCTTGTAGATCCATTTGGAAGTTACAACCTACTTCCCTTCTGGTCTTGGGACAACATCCCAAACATCATTCTTCATGATCGATTGATACTCTTTGATCATAGCATCCTTCCATTTTTTCTGTTCTGCCACTTCTTTATAATTGGAAGGTTCTTCATTGATAAAGTCACATAGTAAAGCTACATATCCGGAGCAAGATCTGGTTCTCGTTCTTTCTTTGTGATTCTCTTCTAAAGCCCCATATCTTTCAGCACCTTGGGTAATTTATCGTACCCAAGCAGGTTTCCTCTTGTGTGGATTATTCTCCTGAGGTGGATCTATAGGTCTTTATGCTTCTTCAAATTCTCGATCTTCTTCTTGAGTTTCTTCATTCATGGTTGTATCATGAATTCTGGGTGCTTCTGCTTCTTCAGTATCTTCAACAGGTCTCTTTCTAGATTTTTTGTAAGTTGTGTCTTCATCAAATGTTACATCCCTGCTGATGTTGATCTTCTTGAATCTTGGGAAATATATCCTGTAAGCCTTCGAGCTTTTAGAGTATCCCACAAATATACCCTTCTTTCCTAAAGGATCTAGTTTTGTTCTCTTCTCTTTTGGAATGTGTATGTACACTGGACAATCGAATATTCTGAGATGGCTGACTTCTAGTTTCTTACTAGAGAAGACTTCTTCAGGAGTCTTGTTCTCGAGTACTCGATGTGGAGTACAGTTCTGTACATACACTGATGTTTTGGCTGCTTTTTCCCATAGATGCATAGGAAGATCTTGATCATGAAGCATTACTCTTGTAGCTTCCATGATAGTTCTATTCTTCCTTTCTGCAACCCCATTCTGTTGTGGATTATAAGGAGTGGAAAACTCCCTCTTAATCCCTGATTCTTTGCATAAGTCTTTGAATTTATTTGATGTGAATTCTCCGCCATTATCTGATCGAAAGGTCTTGATCTTCTTTTCTGTGTGGTTCTTGATCAAGGCTTTGAATTCCTTGAACTTGCTGAAAACTTCATCTTTGTTCTTCATGAAGTAAATCCATGTCTTCCTAGAAAATTCAGCAATGAAAGAAACATAGTATACATACCCGCTTAGTGAACTTGATGACATTGGTCCGCATGCATCGGAGTGGATGATTTCCAAGATTCCTTTTGCCTTGCTCTCGCTACTTGGAAAAGTCTTCTTTGTATTCTTTCCTTTCGAACATCCTTTGTAAACCCCTTCATGTTTTGATTGAATTTCTGGAAGACTTTCAACAACTTTGCTTGCAAGTGGTAGTGATCTGTAATGCACACGTGCAATCCTTATGTGCCAAAGTTCATTTGGCTCTACTATGTCATGGACCAAATCTTGTTCTGAATGACCCTTTAGTTTGTATAAACCTCCTTCTTGTTCTCCAATCACTATTGCATCATCAATAGTCTTTCCTCTTAACCACATGAGGACTTGGCCATCTACAAATGCAACCCTCATGCCTTTTGCATCCAATGTTGATATGGATTGAAGATTCTTTTTTAGTCTTGGTACAAACAAGACATCCTTCATTTTCATAGACTTTCTAGAGTCTAGCTTGTATGAGGATTCACCACTACCTTTTATGCGCTATTGGTAGTCATCCCCAAGCTTCACCTTATGGGGTAAATTATGTTCGGATAGTTTCTCAAAGGATTCCTTGAAGCCTATCATGTGCTTGGAATCCCCACTGTCAATAAGCCAATCTTTGCTTCCATGAGTGATAGTTCCCGTGAGAGTAGAGATCAAAACATATTCATCTTCACTTGAAGAGTCTTCACTTTCTTGTTTTACTCTATTCCTGGGAGGATCATCATCCTTAATAGTGTGATCATGATGTCTTCTTTTGGAGTTCTTCTTCTTCTTGGTTCCATTCTTATTCATGGGACAATTTCTAGCAAAGTGTCCTATTTCATCGCATGTATAACATCCCAGTTTGGATGGATCCCTTCTTACAAGATTGTTTTTCTTATGAGAATGCTTACCTTGGTGATGATGATTTTACCTTCTTCCTTTCTTGGAGTGTACTATGAGAGATTGATATTCACTTCCCATCTTTTCTTTTTGAGCTGCTATCCGAGCTTCTTCTTGAGAACTTTCTTCCCATAGTCTACTGAACTTGACCAACTTCTTTCTAGCACAAATTCCTTGGATGAAAGAATCCCATGACCTAGGGAGGCCATTCAATGTTGTCATCACAATTTCTACATTCTCCACTTCTTCATCTACTGCTTCCAGCTATTCTTTGATCTGGGAGACCCTTGTGAAGTAAGACTGGATGGTCTCCTCATTCTAAATCTTTACATTCTTCAATTGGTTCCTTACAGTCATCTTTCGATTGATGTTCTTCCCTTCAAACAGTTTGGTTAGGGCATCAAACATGGCTGTAGGTGTCTTGAGGGAGGACACCTGTGGAATGAGGTGATCCTTGATTGAATTAGCAATGATCCTCTTTGCCATAACCAACTTATTCTTATGTAAGGCCTTGGCCTCATCTCCCTCTGGAACTGGAACCTCCTCATGGATGTAGGAGTCCAACTCATTTTCTTCCAGGACCAGGGAGATCCTATACTTCCAGGATCAGAAGTTATCAGCTCCCTCAAGCTTTTCATCAAGATTGGTATGATGAGACATCTTAACTGAGAACCTCAAATGGAAATACAAGATGTCAGATCTGGATTTGGAGCTGAAATCCTGCAGTGCTGGTCCAGGGCATAATGGAGTAAACTTGTTTTGGGTGATAAGTGAATTCCAACCCTCCCTTGGTTCATATTCTCGGTTCATATTCAATACAACAAGCATGAAGCTAGCACTGAATGTGAAAGAAAAAGATTGCTTCTATCTTTTGTCCGATCATAGAGAGAAATCGTGAAATGGAAACCCTTAATCATAATAAAATAGATTTTCTTTTTTGCCTTGGCTGCTGCATTTTTTTTCTTGGGTCTGGGTCTGACTGGCTATGTGTGGTATAATATTTTATGTATATGACAAAAGCTGCCTATACCCTCGCCTTAGGCCGTCCCTATGCCCTTATATTTTGCATAGAGACGTTTACACTTGTTGATATGTGATGTGGCCATGGATAAATATTAATTTCCATGAAAATGACTACCGTCACTGTAGCTATCTCTACTACTGCAACCTAGTTACCTATATGATGTCAGCATAGATAATTTTACCTTTTATATTCCCAGTTTACAAATCCTTTACGGGAGCATGCCAAGCTGTATCGGTTAGCACATTTTCTATAGTTGCGATAAGGTTCTTGGTGATTGATTGAGCATGGATTGATCCCATATTTATTTATCAACCATATCCAAAACTAGAGAGATCAGTCATACTCTAGAACAATCATTTGGCCATAAATTCATAAAAGTTAAGCATGCATCCTTTTTTGGGGGATACAAACTAACATTGAGGCTCAAAATAACAGTTGTATTCTTCGGGTCATGTACCTTATGAACGAATTTAACAACCCTACAACTCCCTTCTTTTATTTAAACCAGAGTAATTGCAACAAGAGGGTCCAGTCAACAATGGCTCTAGCCAATTCAATTTTTTTTATAGACCCGATGCTCCACTAAGCTATTAGCCGTTGATACAATGTTAATTACTTTCCACATTAGAAGGACAACTTTCATTTGGACCATTTGGGCCACCTAGTGTTCCAATGCCCAAACTATCAAGGTCTCCTTGTGAGTAAATCAAAGGCCATTGCACAACACTTGTTGGAATCAATATAAAATTCAGTCTGTTAGACACAATGCTCACTGAGAGGGGGGGGGGGGTGAATCAGTGAGCTAAGGATTCAACTCAATTTCAACGTCTTTTTCTACCAATTTTATCATGCTCGTAGCCATCTCTGTCATCAAGTTTGCTTGTCTATTGTCATGTCACCATCTCCTTGTAATCTTTGCACCAAAATCTTTGTCTTTCCCAAATCATCGTCAAATGACCACATAATGGGTCATTTGACTCTTTAGATGTTCCATGCTTGTCATGCTTTCTTGTCAATTCCAATTACACCTTTCCATGTCATCATGCTTAGACACCTCTTCGAATCTCTGTTTGTTATTTATTGTTTTAATGAAATAATCAATTAAAACTTATTCTTAACATTGCATATCTCCAACAGTAAGATGTGTCTCTTCAAAAATATCTCTTAATTCTTTTTATGAAATTTTTGTTTATTTTTCTAAATACATTCCTATGGATTCTTATTTAATAAACTTTGTTTATTATTTTTCACTAACTTTGCAGGTCCATCTTTTGCATATATGACCATCATAATGCAAACTGAAAGTATGGCTTGACAATCACCTCAACAAGGATCAAATCCATGTCACCTTTTGAACTTTTTGATACACACACATTATATGGATATCATTTGAAAATAGGCTTCCAAACTGTTTAATTTAACATAGAGAAAATTATTTTTAAATTGTGAAAACATTTTTTCTTCTAGTTTAGAAGATTGATTTCTCCCTCATGTGATCACCATAAGGAAACCTACAAGCATGGCTAGATAGCCATTTCAACAATGAACAAGACCATATCACAAGATAAATCTGTTGACACACACAAAACCTATGGCAAGCATTTCAAAATAGCTTCTCAACCTCTTTTGAACATCAAAACATATTTCTTCCCATTTTGGCAGACTCATATTTCACATGTGTGAACACTCTTGGCAGATTCAACATTTTATTCAGACATGCTTAAGGAGAAATAATACCAAGGTTAGGTAGACAAAACAACACACTACAATACCCCCATGTGCTACAGGCATTTACTCTAACCCATAATTTAAAGCGAGAATCTTTTTGAGGCTACTTAGCCTTTTTTGCTTGCTCTGGAAAAAACCCCTATTTTGGTAGGTCCATAACTTCTCCCTTAGGAACTTTTAGGACAAAATGAAGACATGGTTAGGTAGGAAAAACAACAATCTACAGGACCCCCATGTGGTGTGGGAATTTATATTCTCCTATAAATTATGGCATGCATTTCCCTAAGGCAATTTTTACTAGTTTCCCCATAGTTAGTCATTTTCCCGTTTTTCACCAAATTACCATATTTTTTGAAAATGATTGTCATTAATGTTGTCATCAATGACAATTCTATTCATCACAGTATTCATGTTTTTATTTACAGAAATTGGTATATAATATATTGCATTTAGAAATATACTTATATCTAATGTATTTGACAAGTTACTGTTTGGTATGGTGTAGGTAAGACAATTGCTTGTCACTACCGGGATTTTTCACTATGAATGAAAATGCAAGGAAGATTTCTTAGTTTAGAGCAACATTAGAGGTGAGGGGAGATGGAAAATGTTATTTCCCTTGCTCTGATTGTAGGGGCTTGGTAGTAGTTGGTAACGGTATGATAATTTGGGGATTTTTACTAAGTGTTGAAAAACTGCCCTAAAGCAGCTGCCTTAGGAAAATGACCACCATAATTCATAAGAAGAAGAAAATTCCTACCATGACTTGCCATCCGATATTTTTTTGAAATATCTATCTGACCATGGACCCGGTTCTCACAAAAACTCCTTGAAGAAGAAGATACAGCTCCCACTGAGTCTACCCTGCCATCATGTCTTTGGTTATGCTTTTGTCATTCACTGAACTCCTTTGACATCAATCACAATCACATTCAACTTGTATTATATATTATATAAATAATTGTAAGTTATCAATACTTGTAATAATGTAAAAATGATGTTTTGATTATCGTGGACTTGTATGCTGTCCCAATTTTTGGTTTCTTATTCTTATATGATAAAATGGGTTCTTTATCTATCATATTCTCTAATGTCACAAAATTTTACGTTATTGATTAAATATATGAATGATGTACATTGTGACTATGAACAAAGGCGTAATCAACGTGCTTACCCATTAGTGCTCTTTTACATAATGTATGAACCAATGATTTTTTAGGACATATACACATTGATTCTCTTTACATGATATATGCACCAATGTGATTATAATATCAATTATGCACCATCTCAATTTATGAATTTTATATGCATCCATTCATGTATAATAAAAAATATGCTCTGATGCACTTACAATAAAAAGTATGCATCGTTGATTTTTTATGTTATAGTTATTGGTGCCTATATCAAACAATGTATGCATTGGTGCACGTACATTACAATATACACATTGGTGCATTGAAAATACTAAATACACACTTATTGTATTATATGCATCACTACATATATTATAAAACACATGTACCAATGCAAATTATATATCGTAAAGCACTAGAACAGAAAACATCCACTATAAACTCTGGCTACCTATAATTTTTCAGTTATGTTGAATATCCTTTATAACCTATGCTACCAATCTAGCTACCTATCATCATCTTCATCATCATCATCATCATCATCACCATCAACATCATCAACATCACCATCTTCATCATCATCAACATCATCATCATCATTATCATCATCTCCATCATCATCATCTTCATCGTCATCATCGTCACCATCGTCACCATCATCATCAACATCACCATATTCATCCTCATCATCTTCATCGTCATCATCATCATCATCACCATCATCATCAAGATCATTATCATCATCATCATCATCAAGATCAACATCTTCATCATCGTCAACATCATCATCATCATCATCTTCATCATCATCATCATGTTGCTCATCATCGTCTTCATCATCATCTTCATCATCATCATCATCATCATCATCATCATCATCATCATCATCATCATCGTCATCACCATCAATGTCATCGTCTTCATTGTCGTCATCATCATCATCTTCATCATTATCATCGTCTTCGTCGTCATCATCATCTACATCGTCATTATCATCACCATCATCATCATCATCATCATCATCATCATCAAGATCATGATCTTCATCATCATAATCATCATATTCATCTTCATCATCATCATCATCATCATAATCATCATCATTGTCATCTTCATCATCATCATCATCATCATCATCATCATCATTGTCATCTTCTTCATCATCATCTTCAAATTCATCATCATCATTGTCATCATCATTATCATCAACATCGCCATCTTCATTATCACCATCTTCATCTTCATCACGATGATGAGGATGATGATGAAGATGAGTATGAGGATCAGCATGGCGAGGATGAGTGTTGGCCACTTTTCCCCACTTGCGCGACCCAGGTCCTGCGCAGCCCGCCAATCCTACAACTACTCGACATATCGGCCTGATAGAGAAAGCCCCATCGGAAACACTTACGAAGCAGGCGCAGTCTCACACGAGATATCTCATAGATGGGTAACTGCCAAAACCAAATTTCCACGATTGTCAGGGAATTATAGTCCCTTGGTTCACAACCAAGGGCTCAACGAAGGCAACAGGGCGATTGCATAGTAGAGTATGTCCTGCGTGAATTAGCACAAAAATATGTCATCGCGTGTGACTTGGTCTTTTTCTCTTCCTCATAGCTGGTACTACTAGTGTGGCGCAGCTGCATTTACTTCAATTGACACTATGACCTAAGTCTAAATGCATAACAGGAATCACACTGAAATATACATGTGTTGGTTCAATCTACAATGCATTCTATTCATTCATTTACCTACGGTGGGAATCATTCAGGATTGGAATACATCAACATTATACAGAAAGAAACTACAAATCAATCATATAACCATTCACCACACCAGTCATTCATTTGGACATACGAAATAATGTGGAAACCCATCTGGGAAAAACCACCAAGGTGCTCTTCATCTAGCACGAGAAAGGATATAGCACCTTGTAGTCTGCGGGATGCAGACTGATCTTGAGATACGTCTTTAAGTTCAGACTCATAGTTCTCATGCTCTCTGTCTTATTCCTCCTAATATACTTCTACTACCTACAGATCTGCACATAGCGTGGATCGAATTACATTGCATCTACACCACTCTAGCAGAGCTTTTCTTCTTCCATTATTCTAATTACCCTCTCTTAGAACTACTCTCTGCAAATCTATATAGCTCTTGTCTATTAACTCATTCTACACTTACAACTAACAAAAAACTAACCCTATAACTATTGCATCCTTCCTATTTATACTAATTTACATGGCCATGCAAGGCCAACTGCATCTCGGCAGTCTATTAGCCATCACCATAAGCCACCCCTCTAGTTATAGCTGTGGTGATCATGACTTGACATGAGGTACTATCGGCCTGACTTACAAATATCTTCTCATACATGTGTAGCTACAGGCTTACGTCATCTTATATGGCCCTGATCTAGATCTCGTATCTGTCGCTTTCCAGCTGTTTCCTCCTTGCACGGGTCCACGCTTGTCTTTCCTTTGC
This sequence comes from Pseudotsuga menziesii, assembly GCA_001517045.1. Lineage (NCBI taxonomy): Eukaryota > Viridiplantae > Streptophyta > Pinopsida > Pinales > Pinaceae > Pseudotsuga > Pseudotsuga menziesii. The sequence continues at coordinate 105,479 of LPNX010773853.1, read as the reverse complement.
CCCGCACTCCTCTGTTCTACTTTCGTGGTCCCTTTTCACCCTTTGCACTCTTCCTTTCCTTCCATCACGCATGCACATCTTCCTTGGCTACGTGCCTGAAGTTACTTCTTATGCCCCTTTCCTGGGCCAATAGGCCCCCAATACTCACCTGTGGCTTGTCCCAAGCCACTAAGGAAGGGACATGTGAGCAGCCCAATCTACACGATATCTTTTTTTTTTTGGTTGCATCTTAACCTACGCAGTCCGCTCCTTGCTCTGCTATTTTTTTATTTTTTTCAGCTGGATACATTGGTCGTATTTCTACACATTATTGCGAACTTGTTGGTTCTTGGTCTTCTTGCTCAATAGTATAGACCTTTTCTTGGAATGCTTGCACCAGGGCTTCTACCTTTGCAACTTCTGCTGTGGCTTCCTCTGCTTGCGCGACCAATTGCTCCACTTGGTCAGACTGCACATCCTCTGACAATTCTTTCTCTATTGACTGCAATATGCCTTGAAGCTTTTGTTGCATCGGCTAAATATGGTTTGTGAGCTTTTCTGCCTTCGTCTGGAATTCCTCAACCTTGGCTTCCCTAGCCTTTTCCTGCTCATGGAGGGCCTAGACTTCTTGTTGGATATTTTTGATCTCTGCATGCTTAGGGACCTTTTGTTGGAGTGGCAGTTTCCGCATGCCCACCTTCATGGTAGTGATGCGCTCGTCTACCTCGTGAATGCGCTGCCTTATTTTTTCAATTGCACCATCCTCAAGTAATGTTTCCCAAATGGTTGCAACATTGTCTGCAGCCTTTGTGCATATGGCTTCTCCACCTTTAAGCTTGGTAGCAACTTTAGACACTGTTGCTTTTCTTTCTGCCAGCACCTCTGGGGGTGTGCTTGGTATCTGCCAGGGTTGCAGATCTTCTACTTGGTGCTGAAGATCTTACACAATCTTCCCAGGCCTGGCCAATTTAGATAAGGAGTCTTCATTGGCCTGCCCAACCTCCAGTGGGAATGTTGTGATGACATTCTTAATGGAATCCGCTAACGTGACATGACTTTGCTCACGGGTTAAGATTTCCTACTCCTTCTTGGCCAAGGAGTTGGTGTGCTCTTGCAACTCTTGCTCCTTACCTTGCAAGAGGGTCTTGCATAGTTTGGACTTCTTTTTCTACTTTGCTGCTTGGTGAGCAACAACGTTTTTCCTTATCAGTATCTGTGACTATGTCTTCCTTCATGTCAAGTGCGTGTTTCTGAATGAGCACCTTGATTAGTGGTTCCCATGGTGGTGTGAGCAGTGGTATGTTAGAATCAATGCGATAAGCTTTGGTGTCCACCGTGTGCTTGACCTCATTGATATCTACGGTTAACTGATTGAGGTGGGTCTGGACCTCGGCAATGATGTTATCTTGCTAGGTCCTTATACCACCAAGGTTATCTCATGCAATTTTTTCCACATCATTGGCAAGCTCTTGCAACTCATCCTCTATTAAATTAGTGGTGTTTTCTATTACATCTGCCTTCTGCTTCTTGCGCGATGATTGGCCTTCCTCGGGTTGTATACGGGTCTGCGTCCCCTCTTCTACATGCAGCTACATAGAAGGATGGTGGTATGAGTTGTCTGTATCATCATTATCTTCCAGGTTTTCTTGTGATGGGTCCCCTTGGGTATCATCACCTTCCTGTTCTTCACCCTGAACTTGGTGAATTGGTGGTTCTTCTACATTCTGATCTTCAGGGAGTGGTTCTATAAGTGGGCCGCACCATTCGTCCAGCAGAGCTTGACAATTGCATCCACATCATCATCGGTTACTACGAACTTGGATTGATGTATATGTTGAGGTGGACCTTTGATAGGTAATAGATTTATCTGGTGCATATCAGCATCAAATTTGACAAAATAAGCATACCTTTGCATAGTTGCGATGCGAATCCTGTGGGTTTTCCGAAAAACCTAGCACAGTGCCTCTGTGTGCAAGAAGAATACCACATTGCTATCCTGCTGATGCTTGGTGTTGGTCTTGTCTTCCCATAAATTCTGATATTATTCCCCCAAACAGGAGACCAGGACATTCATATGTACATAGTCGCGGGATTAGACCAGAAAGTGAAAGAGATCAAAATTAATAGCCAGGAATAGTAGAATTTATGTCCTTCCTTTCGTTGCGCTAGCATCACATATTTGAACAAGGAGGTGAGTAAGTACCATGACCAGTTGAATTTCTGTCCCTACGCACATAAATCTGCAATTTCTATTACTCCTACAGAACATTGCATTGGTACCACTTTATGAAATATTTTAGAGGATAATAATTCTGCAGCAACTTGGACACTTTTGTCTTGGATGGTCCCAATTAAGTATTCCTGTCCTGTGCGCTGAAGGTTGTGCTTTTGCTTAATTTCCTGAGTTTTATGCTTAACAAGGTAAGGTAGAGGGTCTTTGCCTTCACTTGGGAGCCCTATAATTCTTGCTATTACTTCAACAGTAATTGGGTATGGCCAGTCTAGCCATAAGTATCCTCAATGAACACAGACTAGCAATTGCTTTACATACGTACTGGTCTATGCGCTATGGCCAAAATGAGGCATAAACAACATGTTGAGGAGACCAGAAGTGGATAGTTCGTCAGCCCACTTCTGCGGTTTCATTACCTTGATAGAAGGGTCAGCAGTCTGCATTATATCCATGCAATCCATTATCTGTAATCCCTCCTATTGCCGAGTGTCATATCCCTGGAGTTTTAACACAACTAATGTTGGGAGGATGTCCTTTAGCAAAGGTATGCCGATAGGGATCCTTGGTGCAATCAAAGTGGTCAACAATTTCACCGGGAGATATGCATGTAGTGCACCAAGTATTCTTGGTCTAATGTAAGCTGGAAAGTTTGGGTCGACCCGTTCTCTCCGTGGATCCTCTTGTGGTGGTAGTTATTTATCTACATCATCAGTTCCCTGGGAAGCAACAGGCATCTTTCCCCGGTCGTCTAAGGTATCTGGAACTTTACGTTTCTTTTTCCTTCGCTGTGGTCATGTAGATGACTTTCTTGGAATAATTGGTATTTCCTGGACTGGGTTTGGTACAGGATGTGAACCAAGGGTCGGACTTGTCTGTGGCTTCTTAGTTCTTGGCATTGCATCAGTCTCTGGGGATGGCTGCAACTGTGGGCTTGCAGTTGACTGTATTTCTACTTCCTCCTCAATTAGGCACCTGGAGATGACAGTGGCGTCTAAAAATTCACTTTCGTTGGGGATGTTAATTACCATGGGTTTGAACAGGATGGAAAACAGGTGCCAAGATGTAGGTTTGCAATAGCTCAGCTCTGTTGCTCTCAGCCGGTAACAGAAAAACTGTCTTGATGGAGAAATGAATATTTAAATAGCGGACAATGTCATTCAATAATTTATTTGGCAATAGATTAAGGTCTAGTCATGCTTGTAGGTTTCATTTTCCAATGCTTTCTCCATTAATTTCTATAGCTGACCTTTCAGGCTGTACCTCTAAGACCAGTAATGGAAATTAGTGCTACAATGGTTGTCGAGAGCTAACAGTATGCCATGTTGCTCCTTTCACTGGGTTAATTTAATGCCATGGAAGTGACCAAACCATACAGATCTTTGGTATGGATCTGGTGGTTAATGCTAGCTATCCTATCATTCTTGATTTTTGCCTTCTTTGGTGCCCAACTATCTTGCTGCTTGCACACTTTAGGTTACCCACTTAGGTGTATGTGATGATGTGACTGCTGGGTGGTTGAGTGCTCATGATTTTTTATGGTTTCTGTCGCAATCCTGCAACAAAATAGTTTATGTCCTTTTTGGCTGTTTTTTTAACGTGTCGGAGTAAGGTTTCATGCAACTGATTTCTACCAAACTCGCGATGTGGGTGCCAACGAATTTTCTGAAATTGTGTTGTGTCCCTACCCATCTTTGGTGTGATGGTATACAGCCATAGCCAAGTTTCCTTTAGTTTGTGAGGATGTGTGACGACTCTACTATCACATTGTAGAATAAGTCATCCTTCTGTGGATGGCTTCACCTTGATATATTGACAATGCCTTGGCAAAAGTTGTTGTTGAGTTGGTTTAGTCTGCAATTGTAAAGGTATCTTCATCCTATCAAATTCTTCTACCCTTTCTTTTCTTTCTGTGCCATTTATAGGGAATAGGGTCTGATATTATTTTAGGAGATCAGTGATCTATATAGCTATTTCACCCTGCAGTTGATTTTGTATTACTCTGCGATCTTTACTTAGTTCCATTGTTTTTGGCCCGCTGGAGTTAGTGGGGCTATCTTCTGTGTCCCTGGGTAGCTTGTCTTGTTGAGAAGATGCAATGTGTAGGGTGAGCATTAGCATCGTTGATCTTCTCAACTATACCCCCTGTGTCTCGCTGGATTGTGTTCTGAATTATAGGGTGTTTGTCAATTTTTAGAGTAGTGTGCGTGACCTGTTGGGTTATTTGTCGCAGCTGCTCAGAGTTATCCCAGGTCTTAGGTGCCGTATCTAAAGGGTATATGAAGTTCTCATAGGTGGGTAATTCCCTTGACTCAGTCTCCACCCATCGCATAGACCTTGTCACTCTTGCACACCTTCTCATGGAGACTTCATGTAACCTATTTTGCCAATTCTCTAAAGCCTCTCCTGAATCGGATGTATAGGAACTTGTGGACTTCCAGCTTAGGTTCCCATCTACCGTCGAACTGATATGATCTTCGTGTAGAGCTGTGAAGTTGTAGATTTGATCGAGGTAGTTGAACTGCCCCTCATTATAAATAGGTTCAACATATATTTTTCCCTCGAATGGATCAATGGGTGATACCACTCTCATCTCCTCATATTCAAACAAGATGATCCTTTTCTTGAAATTAATAATTGTTTGATTGTTTATAGCCCAATCTATCCCTATTAGTGCAGGGTAAGGATTTGTATCATCCATAATGTTGATGACCTCAAAGTCTACATATGTGTGTAATCCTTCAACATCATTGATGACATTGCTCAATCATCCAATGGGTAGTACCTTCATCTGATTGGCAAGACGTAGATAGATAGGAGACAGGTCAAAGCGTTGCTTACCCATATTTTCCCATGTTTGGCTAGTCAAGATATTGACATCTGACCCTAGATCTAAGATAATACAGTCCATGTCATAGTCACCTATCTGCGCATTCATTCTCATTTCGCGACTAGTCTTAAATTTCTGTCGTATTTGATTAACCTTCTTCTCAATTGGTGTTACTATAGGGATGTTATCTATTATTGCTTGTAGCTTTGCAATAGCATCTTTATATTGAATTAGCACCAACCAACTTGACAGAAGAGGTCTTAGTTTACTAACCTCGGTTGAAGCTTTCTTTTGAAATAGGTATTGGAATTGTTCCGACATGTCCTTGAATTTTGTTGAACTTGATGGTACATTAGGGCTTATGAAGTCTGATTGCACATCCCAAAATAATTCTTTCTACTTCGGGCTAGTCTATGATTCTTTTTTTTGCATTGCCGGTCTCACTTACAGCTGCTTCTGCTCTTGGGAGTTCTCTTTCTCTCCTCCATCCATCGTATCTTCTCTTGTTACGACTGCAATGTTCAGGTCTCATAGTTCAACCAAAATCATTTGAAAATTCACATTTGCATTCAAGTTCAGGTTTGGTGGGGGGTTGGGTGTAGAAACAGTTCTTACTTGCTACTTTGCGATCAACTAAGGACATTGTTTAATATTATGGTCTTGACCCTTACAATATGAGCATGTCCTGGAAGGCTCCAAATAGCCTCTAGAAAAGTGACCTACTTTTCCATAGTTATAGCATGTAATTGGACCTCTCCCCCTACCAAATCCTCCTCTACCACCCCATCTTCTAAATTTTCCACCACCCCTTCCCTAAGGGTGTAATTGTTGTTACGGGTATTGGTTCTGCTGGTAGCTTTGCTGATAGGGGTTTGGCTGCGCGTATGGATATGGGTATTGATTAGCTGGTAATTGTGTAGGTTGGTATGAGGTTTGCACCTGTTCAACCTGGGGGAACCCCTCATTTTTCATCAAGTATGTATCAACTATTTTCTCTTTCAGGAGCTGGTATTCCCTACAGTCTTTTTCATCATGTCCTATCGATCTACAAAATTTACAGAATAAGTTTGCAGGGGTACTTACAACATTTTGTAAATACACACGTTCTTCATCACGGTGATCTATTGACTGGAATATACGACACCAGGGTAACCCTTTCCCATTTAATGGGTTAGGTGCACCAGATGCGACATAATTCATGAAGGTTGGATAGTTATCCTTAGTGTGTCCATCCATTCTATATTTTGTGCACCACAAATATTCTTTTCCTTCTTTCCCATTTTTGATATCCTGAAGTTGTAGTGTGAGGTTGGCCAACTGTGACTGAATATGGACCATTCCGGCAGCACCTTCAGCAATAGGCAAAGCCTCTAGCTTCATTTCCACCTCCAATGCTTCTGTTTGCGACTCAATCTTCTGCTGGATCAGCAGACCTCAGATGTGTGGTAGAATAGCAGCAATAAACCATTCCATATGTTGTACATCAGACATTTGGAAGCTTACTTTAGCCATCAGTGTCTTGAATCTTTGGTCAAAATCCCATATAGATTCTTCTAGAGATTTTTTAATCTCCTTAATCTCAGTAATACATTGGGACTCTGATTTGGGTTTTCTGAACTTTGAGATCATCGCAGCTCAGATTTCCTCGAGGGTATTTTGTGGTGTTCCGGCTAGGATGACACAAAAATTCATGAACCAATCTAGGCCGCGACCCCTTAAGGTCGTAATCATTTGTCGCTTCTTTATATCGCATTATGTACCAAGCATACCATCCAGACAGCTTCACAAAGAAACCAATGCTGTTTTGGGTCCTCTGTTCCATTCCCATTAAATGTAGGTAACTAGACATCTATTGCAGCCATGATGTTGGCATTCAGGTTCTCTAGGTTAGGGTTCAATTGAGGTGTGCCTTCAGGTGCACTAGTTTTAGGACTAGTGTTGTTCGAGTTGGAGGTTCTTATAGGGGATGAGACTCTAGATCTCCTCTCAAGCGATATAGATGGTGTTATATAATTGTGCTCTGACCTTGAGGTCTTGTTAGAGCTATCTGGATCCTTAGGTCCTTCTGAGATCGGGTTATAGTCCTCCTCTTCATCGCAAGACCCTTCTTCTTCGCACGACCAAATTTTGTGTTCGCTTCCTTCAAACAAACTAGGATTCCATCGGCCCCTTTCGGTTTTCCTTCTCTTTATTGATCTGAATCTTCTCCCACTTCTTAGAACTCCATCCTCAAGTTCAGGTTCTATTCTTCCGGGGAACATCTCCACACATCTTCCCCATGTTCTTACCTACTTATTAGCAGCATAGCCCCTTCCCAAGAACACTGCTCAACTATCTAGGTGCAAAAGGCCTTTCTCATTAGTAAGTTGTTTTATCCAAGTACTTTACTCAATAAGTATCTCCTTCGTAGTCCTTGGAAAAAATATCGTTCAACTTCACTATATGAAGTTATGGTATCTATTGCAAATTTAGTAATATACCCTTGCAATATACTATCAACCCAAAAATCGACAGCTCTTGACACAACCTTACTTACACTGGTTACCTCTTGAACCAATTGGTCGCTCCACTTAGTAATCTCCCTTATCTGGTAGTTGGTCTGCCTAGATGCTAGTCCTACCAGCCATTCATGCAGTAGAATAGGGAATTTAGTAAAGAATATCTCATGAATATCAGAGTATATATAATCATCCAACCATCTTTCTACACTAACCCATGTCACTGCACTTTCTTCATGCAAACACCAGTGTGTTAGCCTTTAGCCAGTCTTCTATCTCCTCCTTCATTGGGTGCCACACCATCTCTCCAATTTAATCACAAGGGTCCCGTCGATGGAACCATTTGTTGGCTAATTTTTCCCAATTGCACGAACCAGGTCTTGTGCAGCCTGTCGATCCAAAAACTGCACGAGATACCAGCCTAATAGAGTAAGCCCCATCGGCAACACCTGCGAAGAAGGTGCAGTCTCACCCGAGATATATCATAGATGGGTAACCACTGGAGCCAAGTTTCCATGATTGTCGGGGAAGTATAGTCCCTTGGTTCACAACCAAGGGCTCAACGAAGGAATAAAGGTGATTAGATAGTGTAGTCAGTACTGTGCAAATGAGCACAACAATATGTCATCATGCGCGACTTGGTCTTCCGCTCTTCCTCACAGTTAGCACAACTGGTGCGATGCAGTTGCATTTACTTCAATTGACTCTACGACCTAAGTTGAAATGCATAACAGGAATCACACTGAAATATACATGTGCTGGTTCAATCTACAATGCATTCTATTCATTCATTTACATATGGTGGGAATCATTCAGGATTGGAATACATCAACATTATACAAAAAGAAACAACAAATCAATCATAAAACCATTCACCACACCAGTAATTCATTTGGATAGACGAAATAACATGGAAAACCATCTGGGAAAAACCACCAAGGTGCTCTTCATTTGGCATGAGAAAGGATATAGCACCTTGCAATCTGCAGGATGAAGACTGATCTTGAGATATGTCTTTAAGTCCATACTCATAGTTCTCATGCTCTCTGTCTTATTCCTCCTAATCTACTACTACTACCTACAGATCCGCACATAGCCTAGATCGACTCACCTCGTGTCTGCACCACTCTAGCAAAGCTTTTCTTCTTCCATTATTCTAATTACCCTCTCTTATACCTTCTCTCTACAAGTGTATATAACTCTCGTCTATTAACTCATTATGCGCTTACAACTGACAAAAATCTAACCCTCTAACTATTGCATCCTTCCTATTTATACTAATTTACATGGCCACGCAGGGCCAACTGCATCTCAACAGTCTGTTAGTCGTCACCATCAGCCACCCCTTTGGTTACAACTGTGGTGATCATGACTTGACACAAGGCACTATTGACCTGACTTACAAATATATTCTCGTACATGTGTAGCTGCAGGCTTACGCCGTCTTATATGGACATGATCTGGATCCTGTATATGTCGCTTTCTGGCTATTTCCTCCTTGTGAACGTCCGCGTTTGTCTTTCCTTTGCTGCACACTCCTCTATTCTGCCTTCGCGGTCCCTTTTCACCCTTTGCGGTCTTCCTTTACTTCCATCGCGTGTGCATGCATCTTCCTTGGTTGCACATGTGAAGTTACTTCTTATGCCCCTTTCCCGAGCCAACAATGAGCACGACGACGACGACGACGACGATGATGATGAAGATGTTGATGCCGGCGATGATGATGATGATGATGATGAAGATGATGATGATGATGGTGGTGGTGATGAAGATGATGGTGGTGGTGGTGATGAAGATGATGAACATGATGATGAGGGCGATGATGAAAATGATGATGATGACGATGATGATGATGTTGATTAGGAAGAGGGAGATGTCGATGATGATGATGATGATGACGACGGCGACGATGATAACGATGATGATGATGATGACAACGATGAGGATGATGATAATGATGATAATGAATATGATGGACGATGATGATGATGATGATGATGATGATGATGAGGATGATGATGACAAAAATGATGATGATGACGATCATGATGATGATGACGAGGATGAGGATGAGGATGAGGATGGGGATGAGGATGATGATGAGGATGATGATGATGATGATGAAGAGGATGTTGATGATGATGATGATGATGATGATGATGACAATGATGATGGTTTTGGTGAGGAATATGATGAACATGATGAAGATGATGATGAGGGCAATGATGTGGATGATGATGATGAATAGGATGAGGATGATGAAGATGATGATCATGATTATCATGATTATCATGATGATGATTAGCATGAGGATGATGATGATGAATATGAAAATGATGATGATGGTGATGGTGATGATGATGAATATGCTGATGAAGATGACGACGATGATGATGATGATGATGAAGATGTGATGAAAAGATGATGATGTTACAGAGAGAAATTCCTATGGCTTGGGGTACCACAATAGACAACTTGACTCCAAAAATCAATCCTTCCCAATATGCAATAGAAATTAAATATCTAACATAAAAGGATCAGACCTCGTACCTTATTCCGGACGGTTGAAGTAGATCCCCATTGAGCTTTCCAACTTCAGCTTGAATTGATAGATTACTTCCTCAAAAACAAGTAAACAACACAATCATACTATATATATTAGTGTTAGATCTATTCTAGCATATATAATCAACAATGTAAAAGCATTTGAAATAACCCATGGATGAAATATTCATTCAAACATACATTATTGGACAGGAAAAGATATTTCTATTAATATAAAATTAGAGATTACAATGGATACAACCTCTTTTGGCACATCTACGAATCGGAGAAACTGAATCCCCCACTTGGGCCTCCACCACCTCAATCCTCCATCTCTCGATAGCAAGCTCACAAGCAAAAGGAAAGCTTGGGAAGAACATAAAAGTGCTCCAAGGGACAAAGGGATGCATACTCAAGCATAAGTTCTCGCAACAATGGACTATAGTTTCTTTACTCTCAATTCTCTCATATGCCTTCAATGTACCATAGAGTTCCTTATATAGCTTTTCAAAGGGGTAATGAAAGGTCGAATTTGAGCGATCTCAAGGCATATGGAAGGCCAGGAGTCAAGTGAGTCGGATCCATGTCAAGGAAAAATCCAAAAGTATTTGGATTATGCACACATCTCGATGTACGTGGTTTTAGGGGTCAAACCCACTTATATACATGATTAAGGGTTTAAAAGTCGCGTGTATAATTTTTCACATGTTTTTAGGGATGGTCAAGGAAACATCAAAGGACAAAAAATGGTCCAAGGGGTCTAAGGAGTCTGCAGAGGGACAAGGGAAGGCCATACAAGTGTGATTTACTTGGAGTGGTAAAATCAGCTATAACAGATGCCTCCTAATGTGTGAGTTTAGAGGGGGTCATACGATGGCCGAAATACATTATAAGTCCATCCTTGAAGTGGAGTGATGAAGAATCCCAAATGGAAGACCAGCCACCTAATCAGCATAGTGCAATGATACAACTCTGCACATAACTGCAAATACATATAGTATTCTCGGATACATAAGAGTACAATAGCCTTAAAAAGGCATGATACAAGATATCACATAAGTGGTCATCACCACGTACAATAAACATAGATCATAATCTCCATGATGAAGATATACAAAGGACCATGATCTCCATAATAGTTGAAGATATATAATGGATCAAGATCTCCATAATGGCTGGAAATGTTTGACATATATTGGAATCAAGTCACGAGAGCTGAAATCTCATGAAAACTGGCACGATTAAGGAGGTAGCATATAAAAGATGCCACCAATCTGGAAGGTCTTCTACACAAACCACTACGAGTATATGTCCTACTATGTGAATAAAGGTGTCGAGGTCGAACATAGTAGTCCATCATCTAAATACCGGTCATTGATGTATACCTTTAACAGACGCGAGATCACCCACCGATAATGAAAATGGGAATCAAGGTACTAGAGTGCAAACTAACAAGTGTGAGTAAATGTGTTGAGGTCGAACACTTGAGAGGATCCATCGATCAGGGGACATTGATGTATTCCCAAAGACTGTTGATGGTGAGAGAACCTACCATTGATGACTGCAAGTCTCAAGGCACTCAAAATGACTCTAGATTCCGATCCCAGAATAAATGATCTGAATTCGATGGGATGAAATCCATTGGAAGGAGGGAATTAAGGCATCCCACATCATCCAACATGAGGTACTCAGCAAAGCTGTATAATGTGGAAGGACTTGATCATAAGGTGCACGAACCAGTAACTGTACCAGGAATGGCCAACATGCAAAGTCAAGATAACTGAGGAATGGCCGACTCAGGTTTCAACTTCCTTCGAACAAGAGTATAACGATGAATGATGACTGAATAAAGGTAGCATAGAATCGATATACAAACTAGGACATCTCTGCGACAGAAGAGGCATCGACAGAGGCTCCATGGGGACTGGAAACTTAACCAGTCAGTGGAGATAAACTCAGATAAATGAGTACAGCTCCTAAAGTCAAACTATAAACCCAACCAATGGATGTGATATACAATGCTCTGTTCGAAGGTGACATGAATCGACAACTGCCAAAGATAACATCTTTCCTTGTCCAGCTTTTTGGTTTTTTGATTATTTTTGGACTTTTTCAAATATTTAAAAAGCTTGAAAAAGAATAAAACTGCTTTATAGTTACAAACTAGGAGGAGACGAGTGTCATAGGGGAAAACAAACTAGTTCCAAGTAGTGGAACATACCTATGCTCAATGCAAGGACACATGTGTAGGATATAGACACTCGGGGGAAAATCCCCTCCCGGTAAAAAAGGGAATCAAGTTGCAAAGGATATATAAAATGACTCTGCATGGCTAGACATGAGACAAGCTTGGGCTATATGGCTGAAACGCAATGTCAGGGAAGCCAGCATAAAACTCAATAAGGAAGGAAAAGCTCATGCTAATGCAATTACAACTTGACATAAGGGAGTCCTGAGGGAAATGCGCCAGCAAAATATCAAGAGGAGTATGAGGCTCTTGCGAAATGTCATGGCAGTACTATACAATGGACTCCCACACTCTAAATGACAAAACATTAGCATGGGCACCAAATGCAAATAAGGCGCTAACTAGGGTACCCATGTAAGGTCAAGCTCTACCACTCATACCATGCCACTTCTAAAACAGTAAGAAGGTTCCGTGACATAACAGAGTGGGTTCATACCTAAGGTTATGATGAAATGGTCATAAGGTCATGCAAAATGAAAATGGTGATGAAACCTAACCTATATGCCAGTTTAGACATGATACCTAAAATCGGCACAAATGGGTCAATCCAACGGCTGAAACGACACTCAAAAAGGTATCCTACATCATGAATTAGGTCAAAAATGGTCCAAAATGATTAGAAATTGTCGAAACTATAGGAAAGGGGGTAAAAATTTTCAAAAATTTGAAAAATTTCTATAAATAGTAAAAAATTCAAAACATTATAAAACATTTGAAATTTTTACCCAATTGAGCTCAGATTTTCAACAGCAAATTCCAGAAGATCTAGCTGGCAGAATCCACTACCGTTTCTTCCAGGTACTTACCCATGCTCTTCTCTTCCATTTTGATGCAATTTTTATCAAATTCCATGGTCATTTGAGGTTTCTAAGCCATACTAAAAAGGGCACTGCAGCCCACATGGAAATCAAGGGTTTTTCCGTGTACAGGGCTGTATATATGCGGAAAATTCCCTCACAGTTGCATACATATGCGATTGTTTGCCAAACAGTTGCGTATGTGGCTGCGCATGAGGTTTTTTAAGTAATATAATGGGAAAAATTGCAATTTTTTGTGTAGGATGGTCCTAGAATGGAGAGAGCATGAACATGGTGAGCTAGAGGAGGTAGTAAGGGCTGATCTAATGGCTCAACAAGCTCTACGTGCATGTGGACTCTATAAGTTTTGTTGTCTTGGTGGTTTGAGGGCCAAACCAAGACTATTGCAGATGCTGGTGGATTACTGGGATCCAGACTCTGAGTCCTTCTAGATAGATGGGATGTAACTCACCATAGAGGTGGAGGACATATACTTTATTACTGGACTTTCCCGACCGGGGGAAGTAGTGAACCTTCGTTCTCGTGGTGGGCCCGGAGGTGGCCTGACTATCGATGAGTACATTGCGGTGTACTGCTATCTAGACATAGAGAAGGTGGGGAGTCAGGTCCCAACCAACTCTATACAGGTGCTGGGCTGAAAGGCCATCTTATTGACACTGGGTAGGATAGTAGGCTTGGCTTCACTCCACGAGGCCTCGCGGCCTTTGATGTTCTATGTAGTTTAGTGCATGAGACCCACGGTCTATGACTGGAGCACTACACTACTGAGCAACATGAAACATCAGCTCTGTGAGTGTAAGGCGGGTAGAGTGTGGAACTTCAGGTTCAACAACATATTGAGCACGTTTCTCTTTGAGCGTGTTCCAGGATTGAGTCCCAGAGTTGACGTTCCTCTTCATGAGGTTTGAGATCCGTCCCAATGGCGTTGGGTAGATGCAATGCGCAGACTGGGGGGAGGTAGGGTGTCCAACCCCTATCCAGCTGAGTTCTTATCGTGGTGGCGATGACAGATAGTTTCCATAGATGACTACCCCTATGCAGGGATTGATTTCTGGGGGGATCCAGACATGCCGCTACCACCAGGATCGACATATGGTGACATAGGTAATGAATCTCGACCCTCTCTTTTAATTTTTTGAGTTATTTAATTTTTTTGTGTTTTATGATTATATGGAATCAAAAGACATATTTTTGTGTTACAATACATAGTGACATCTACCATTTGTATGCAGATGTGGGACCACGACGGCCAGAAGGCTTCCCTTGTCACAGACGGAGGGGAAGAGGAGATGATATCACGGGTGTGGATGCGGAGTGGATGCTCCAGAGCATTCATACCAATTTTGTGAGGTTGACACACAGGGTTCCCATGGTGCAAGTCAAGGACTTTCCTGAGGCTATGCATCGCCAGGTGGTGGGTGTACCATGAGCATGGGTGTGATTATTCTGACGTCTAGCTAGAGCCGTAGTGACTTTACATGATCAAAACCCCCCTCCTCCTCCACAGGCTTAGATACTTGGGATTTTATACATTTTGTACTACCGTGTATTATATCTTGGTGGCTCGAGAGCCCCATTTTTGTATCATGACACTATGTATTACCACATTTTGGATGTTATATATAATTTTTTTAATGGTGATCGGTTTATTTATTTACATGTGTAAAAATTTGTGTTTGTGATGAATTTATTGTGTATGAAACAAATGACAATCTAACACATAGTTGGCATATGAGTCAGCAACTTGATTATTAATTCTTGGAATATGTATGTATGTTATATTGTCAAATTGCCATTCTAATAATCTCACACGTAAGAATCTTCTTAATAACGTCGAATCTCTAACATGGCACAAACGATTAAGCTGTGACACTACTAACTACGAATCAAGATGTACCTTAAGAGAGAGAACGCCATGTGAAATGGCATCTTGTAGAAGCTCAATAACGGCATTATATTCAGCCACATTGTTTGAATATGGCCGCAAACATACGCCTCTTGAAGACAGTACCTGACCCATAGGAGTATAAATCACCTAAGTAGCAGAGGCCGAGTGTTGAGTGTGACGGCTCGCACCATCCACAAATCCTATGCAGGTGGAAGATTCCATTGACATCTGCCAAAAGAAATGGAAACTAATCACAAACTCTATCACTATAAGAAAAAGACCCAACTATGCAAAACTATACAATAATATACAATAAGTAGCCTTGGATGAGAATCATGCATAGTACTTCTTGAGATAGAGCCCATTTCTAGGCTCCGCCAAGGCCGTTCCCTCATAATCCACTAACTCATAAGCACCCTTCTCTAACACATGTTTGACGATGTAAGGACCATGCCACATGGGGTTAAACTTTCCTGCCCCCAAGGGTTCTTTTGGTTGATCCCACAAAAGGACCAAGTCTCCCTCACTAAACATTTTTGGATGGATAGACTTATCATACTGGACCTTTACGTGATGTTTATTTACTTCTAGAGCCACCAAGGCATCTCAACGCTGCTCATCAAGTTTCTCAAGGTGGACTAAACACTCCTCCAATGGTGAAGTGTCTGGTAAGAGTTCTACGGCTAGCTTCAAAGAAGGAATCTCACATTCAACCGACAATATCAACTCCACTTCATGTACGAGTTGATATGGAGAAAAACTCGTGGCAGTCTTAATAGTGGTTCTATACGCCCACAAAGCAGGATATAACATGATGTGCCAATTATTCTTGCTCTGTGCGATGGTTTGTTGGAGAATGGATTTGAGTGATTTATTCACTGCTTCTACCTATCCATTCACTTAAGGGTAGTAAAAGGAGGAATGCTCTTGCTTGTACATTAACTTTGATTCCAATTCTTCCATCATACGATTCTGAAAGTGTGAGCCATGGTCAGTGACAAGCTCTTTCAAAATTTCGAACCAAGTAATAATCTGGTTGAATATGAAGTGCACGACTATGTCACCATCGGATTTAACTGTAGGCATAGCCTCATCCCATTTCTTGAAGTAATCAACAACCACTATGATATGATGATGCCTCCCAGCTGAAGCTGGGTTGCAATCCATAAAAATCAAGCCCCCACTTAGTGAAGGGACCGGCGGTGATGATGGGATGTAACGGGGCAGGTTTCGAGTGCATAGAAGGTGTGAACACCTAGCAAGGGTGGCACCTCTTGACCGCATCTACACAATACTTAAAGATCTATGGCCATAAATAACCCACTCTTAAGATTTTTTGGGCTGCAGAGAGCCCAAATAAATGACCACCACACGCCCCTCCGTGGCAATCATTCAACACTACCTCAGCCTCTTCATGAGTTAAACAACGTCGTAAAATGGAATCTACCCCACCACGGTACAAAGTGTTATCCACTATGAGGTAATTCTTAGACAAATGATGTAATCATCGTCGTTCACCTCGTGAGAGGTGAGTGGGGACCTTGAATGTTTGTAAATATATAATGATATCCCCATACCATGGGTGTAAAGTTGAGATTAAGAAGATGTGTTCATCGATAAATGTATCTTCACAAACCAACTCCTCGGCCTCGCTTGGGAAATCCGATATAAGCTCTGAAAAAATTAATGACTTCTTTGATTTTGCCAAAACAAATTCGAGATCAAATTCTTGCAGGATGACAATACATTTATTATATTTTCCCCCAATCATCCTTCGAGTGAGGATGAATTGAAACGAATTGACATGGGCTACAACCAAGGTCTGGCGAAGGAGAATATAATGTCTCAACCATTGAACTGCATGTATAGTAGCTAAAGAAAGCTTCTCAACATGAGAATAATGAATCTCTGCGTCAATAAGGTTCCGACTCAGATAGTATATGACATGCTATTGGATCTCCTCATCCTCTTGAACCAAAACCATACCAATCGTCTCCATGGATGCGGCCACATAAAGTAGAAAATCATGGCTATAGGCTGGGGGACTAATCATTGGGGCCAATGCTAGGGCTCGCTTGAGCACATCAAAGGACTCCTGGGATCACTCATCCCAATAAAAGGTGGTGTCCTTCTTCAAAAGATGCATGAAGCCTCTAGTTAAATTGGCAAAATTGACAACAAATCTTTGTAAGAAGTTTTCCCTGCCTTGCAAACATTGAAGATGACGAATATTTTTTGGGGGAGACAATTGAATTATTGCCTCAACCTTCAAGGGGTCGACTCTTATACCCTCTTTAGAAATGATGAATCCTAACAAGCGACCTGACTTCACACAAAATATGCACTTATGAGTATTTGACCTAACCAAATAATGGCGGCATCTTTTGAATACCAATCTCAAGTGATAGGAGTGACGCATTCTCATATGAGAATGAGCAGCAAGGTCATCCAAAAATACTTCGATAATTGACTTGAGATCATGGAAGATCAAGGTCATTTCCCGCTGAAAAGTAGCTCCGATGTTCTTAAGGCCAAAAGGCATTTTCTAATATGCAAACATTCCACAAGGACAAATAAATGCAGTCTTATGTTGGTCCTCAGGTTTAATTTGTATCTGATTATATTCGGAAAAGCCGTCCATAAAGGAAAAAACCTCGCTACCCACACAGTCATCCAAAATCTAATCAATAAATGGTGTGGGGACATTGTCCTTAGGACAGGCACGATTCAAATCATGGAAATCAGTACATATGCAGATCTCTCCCTGCTTCTTATCCACTGGAACAACGTTTGAAACCCACTCCGTCAAGGGAATGGGATAGATAAAACCGGCTTTCAACAATTTCTCTATATTTGCCTTAATCGCGGGTGCTTTCCTAGGATTCACTGCACACACGCATTTTCAAACAGGATTAACGTTGGGATAAGTCTTAATCTCGTGTTTGACAATACGAGGGTCGATACCTAGCATTTCATCGTAAGACCAAGTGAATGTATCACAGAATTCTTTAAACAACTCGGTGTATTATTGAATCTCAACATGGGAATATTCTACCCCAATATAGACATTCTATATCCTACCAGGATCGCAAGAGATATTGATAGGAATTGTTGAAGATATGTTTTCCATGTTTCCATTAGCCATCAAACTAGGAGAGCTTAATGGAACCATAGGACTACCAACTCTCTCACTAAGAACCGCCCTAAAGTCCTCACACTCCAAGCGGTCAAGCTTGGGAAGAAAGTAAGATCTATGATGGAGTTCCCCCCATGGTGGCTCAGCTCCCGACATGGCCTCAATAATCGCTTCATCTAAAGGGAAAACAGTATCAAGGTAGTCATGTGCATGAGAAGACTATACTACCCATGCCCGAAGCACATAAGGGTCCTCCTCCTCTGTCCGTGAAGAGGAAGGACTGGGATCTCCAACACACTCAAGATTAGCTTGATAAGCTATCATAGTTGCAGGCAATGACATGTTTGTCACGATGGGCTCACTTGGAGTACTCAGTGTAGGAAGAATCCAAGGATCTTCCATATGACTTGTGTGAAAAGACACCGATCTCATAGATGTCGAAGCCTCACCGGAACTAGACCCTATCATAAGGATCGGTGCAGGACAACTAAAGCTTCCCATGAGGGATGGATACATGCCTACACCCACACTCCCAGTTGTCGGCTGAGAGTGTTCAATGATCGGGATCAAAGCTCCCGAAGATGCGGTAATAGATGGATTCTTGAATGACATTTGATCAATCGTGACTATCTTCCTGTTAAATGGAAAGCATACAATGCGAAATAGGGAAGAAGCAATGACTTGCATACTGTACATCCAATTCCTACCCAGCAAGATATTGTAGTCAAGGGGCGCATCAACCACTTCGCCCTCTATCGCAATGGTATGCCCTCCCAAACGGACCTTAAGAGAAGGAAGGATGCCGTGCGGCCTAAACGATCTCCCATCGAATGCAGTTAACATGGTCACTGATTTAGATAGCTCAGGGGAACCTAAACCCTTCCAACATGATAAAGACATCATAGAAGCGATAGTGCCTTTGTCAATCACAGTGCGCTTGACATTCATGTTAAGACATTCTACGTGAATCAAAAGAGACACATAGTAAGGCAAGTGAGGCTAAAGTCTTGAGGTTTCAAATTTAATCACGAAGGAAGAATCATCATCATTCACACCAAGGGTAGAAAGCAATTCCTTCCTTTGCAAAGGACAACTTTGAAGCACTTCCAATGCAGACATCGCACAAGAAGTGTGGCCTAAATCCTTGACAACTGAATAGTTCTGGGCAGCTCGGGCATTAGGATTGTGCCCCAAACGCTTAAGGACTCCCTTAGGAACATGAGGTGTACCTTCAGGTTTATCCATAGGTTTCTCAATACGCAAAGGAGACCTTGGTGGATCAGGTTCCTTTCCTGGGTTGGGTTGTGACGAACCATAGTCCTTCGCACGGGTCACAACTTTTGTAGCATGTACCATGTTAATGCAACCACGACCACTACCCTCTGACGGATCTTGATCACCACCAGACTGATCATGGGTTCTTGAGTTCATATTTTGATTGTGAGGTAAAGGGTTAGTTAGCACAGCTAGGCACTATGCCAAGAATCTCGAGGCTTCATCGATACGAGGGCACAAGTAAGTGAGGTGATCATCCTTACACAACTTGCAAGGGAATTTAATGTTACGTTTATCTTGCTTGTCCTCCCAGCATTACGGGAATTCTTGTCATTATTATTTTCATTCTCATTCCTATTCCCACCCTTACGATTATTCTTACCCTTCTTTTTATTCCGTCCGGGCTGCTGGTTACCCTTCTGGTCTGACTATTGCACCAAAAGTACACTCACAATTTGGGCAGGTTGAGATGAAGCCATGGTTTGTCCTAAAGTATATTAGTTGATTGACAATTGAATAACTTGTTTTGCAACCGAATCCATAGGTTTAGCACTGGTACAACCAACAATGCCATCGGCATGTGGTCCAGGTTTAACTTTGGGGTCGAAACTAGAACGTGAAGCATTGGGAATAATCTCATATAATAAACCAAACTGAGCATAAATCAAGTTCGGTTCTTGCGCCTTAAAAATCACTTGTTCCTCATTCTACACTTCAGATGTAGAAACATCCTTCACTATATACAGAAATAATGACTTAAGGAACCATTCGAGGAGAAATTCTGGCAGTATAAAGGATTTAATTAACCTCTTCCCTTTACGCCACTCTTGAATATGATCCTAGATATGTGTGGCTTTATCCTACCAAAATGTCGACAAGAGTTCAGTACCAACATCATAACGCACTGGTAGCTGGAAGTGGTTAAGAAAAGTCATCTCTAAGTCATCAAACACTGCGAATGCCTCCCTAGGTAGCTCTATATACCATTTAGCGGCAGGCCCAATAAGGGTGTGTTGAAATAGCCTTAAACGGATGGAGTCTTGGTGTAAGGAATTCAAAGAGCACCATAGGTGAAAGGTAGTAACATGTTCACTCGGATCGTCTCCTGGTTTTCCCTCGAACTTGGGTATGTCAGAGGGAAGCTTAGTAGGGACAGCCGGCCAAGCTGGGTCATGAGCTATAGGATCATTCGTCAATCTTGACAAGTCAGGAAGATTCAGCGTTGCGAGGAAAGGGAGACTAGGATGATGAGGTCGATGGACTGCTCCTTGATAGTTCTGATTCACATAGGTTTGATTACCAGCATGGCCTTGGCCATAGTGCGCTCCTCCCGTTTGACCCATATAGAGTGGCATGGAAGCACCATAGTGTGGTGTACCTTGACTATTCAGAGCTACAAATATGTAATTTGGAGAGTAAGTAGGTTGTTGATACCCACCCCCATACGGAGAAGAACCCTGCCCATACTGCGTCCCATAATAGGGTCCATAAGTCATCGCATGAGATGTCCCATGAGACACTCCGTAAGTAGGAACATATGCTCTGGAAGTAGGAATATACACTCCAGAAGTAGGAATGTGACCTCTAGAAGTATGAACATGACCTCCCGAAACAATGGGTGGTGCATGAAGCTGAGACACAACCGATCTATTAACCGCAATACAGACATAACTCGTAGCAACGTTTCGGCCCAAAGGACCACGTGAATGAGGTGGAGGGTGAACATTCGAGGAACTAGGGATAGAGGATGAAGGGATCTGTGTAATTAAGTACGTACTATTCCCTATAGTCACTCATCTCAGATCTGGTATCCTAATAGGATCACTAACTCTAGGCCTAGGAGAATATGTGATGTAGCTTCCACCACCAGGATGGAAGGTGCAATGTGACTAGTGCTCCCAAACCTCTCTACGTGGTAAGGAATGAGAGTGCCCCCAGGCATAGTGTTAGGCTCGAACTTGGATTCGACATGAAATTCCAAATCATGTGTGGGAAAACCAGACATACCATAACTACCATATCTAGTGCTCGCGGGTTCAAAATGAGTCTCGTCATCCTCTGGCATTCCATACTGGCGATGCGTCAATGGGGAATCAACCCTAGAGTAGATAGGTCTATCATGAAAGGTTCCTATCTCAGAAATCATAAGACCTAAATTAGTCAAGTCAATTGAAGGATCATAGTTAGGAGTAAACTCCCCATCTTCCACATGAATGGGAGAAGGTGGTTCAGGAATACCTTCTATATGGTCTCTTATGGTGTGTGAATCAATGTGTGAAGTAGTCCACCTAGACTGTCTATTTCTCTCTCCCAAAGGAGGAGGAGATGTAGAAGGCAGAAGTCCTGCTAAACGACGAGAATGGCGAGGAGCCGCACCCGAATCTACAATGACTCAAAAACTAGAAAAGACTCTCTATTGACGCAAACCCTAGGCAATCTATCGTGCATAGAGAAATCACCAATAAAATCTAAAGCCAAATGCAAGCAATCAAGGGTAGGATAAATGAGCTCCCAAATGAAGCAGGTATGTCTTGCCTAGGAGAGGCTTGAGACTCCCATACACAACAAGCAGAGGTACGTAACCAATTATTGTGGCCCTCAGCTTCAACGCGTAAAGTGACTGTGCTGTCTGACCCCAACCTGGCTGGGACACTTGCAGAATAACCCCTGTAAAGTACCCCCTTGATTTCCAGGTTAATGCCACTAAGGTCACCTCAATATAATCAATGCTCAGGTGGACAGTCATAGGCGGGATTGACCGTATGGGCAGGGTAGCAAAGCCCGAAACTCTT
This sequence comes from Pseudotsuga menziesii, assembly GCA_001517045.1. Lineage (NCBI taxonomy): Eukaryota > Viridiplantae > Streptophyta > Pinopsida > Pinales > Pinaceae > Pseudotsuga > Pseudotsuga menziesii. The sequence continues at coordinate 83,241 of LPNX010773853.1, read as the reverse complement.
AAAAGAGCCCCCAGATACGATTACAATCCTGGAAATATCTCTGGTGCTACTCAGTTATGACTAGGGGTCATCCCAATCAATAACTACTCACATTGCCTTGTGCTTAACTCCCTTTTGAGAGGAGGATCCTGAGAAACAGTGGTTATACCAAGGATTTCACACACTCACCTAGATAGACACATACATGTTGTTGTTTAGTGGTCTTGGAGAATTTACTCACAATGAACTATTCCAAGACCCTAAAACCTAATTTTGTTGGTGAACCCTATCAAATAAAATAGTGTAGTTCATTTTAATTAAGTGTTGATTTTAATTGGCTTTATTACTCAAAAGAGGGATATGGCCATGCAAATAATGGTGTTATGACACAACATGAAGTAAAATACACACCTAACAATCAATGCAAATGCATTGTGTCCATGAAAACAGGGTATGCTACTACGTGAAATGCACAATTTTCTTCAAATGATAAATGCAAGATTTCCTATATGAAATCTTGACTAATACTCCAAAGCAAATATAGTGCAAGTACTATGCAAAATGAAAAATGCAATGCATGATGATAAGCAAATATTTTGGATTTTTTGAAATAAAATGAGATATAAAAAGAAAAATAATGATTCTACAACCCCCAAACTCTACAAGCACACTCAAGCAAATCACGAAGGTAAAATAAGTCCAATGCACTAATCCCAAAACAAAAAAATCGAAAATGCAATGACAAGAACATTTAAAAAAAAGAAGAAATTTACCCTACAAAAAATGTCTCTAGTCAGAAATAGAGGTGTATACAGACTCTGGCAGTATCAAAGGAGACTCAGCAATCATCAAAACTCACCCAACAACCATTCAACTTCCTCTAAAAGGAAAAACTAAGGGCATATGTGACTGTTCGTAGTAAACCTATGTGTATACGCAGAAATGGCAGAGAAAATCGCGTGTATACGCGACTATGAGTTCAAAACTTGCATACAGGAAGAAAGGTGCATAAAAATAAAGGAATATAGACAAGATGAGAAAAAATTCACACTAATCAGACACTACCAGGAAAACATGCCCCTAGACCCAACACAGAAACAAGAGAGAAAGAGCAATTCAAAGTCATTGAATGCAGATAGAAAACCCCCAAAGGACAACTACTAGGAACTCCCCAGCGGAGTCGCCAATTCTGTTACGGAGAGAAATTGCTATGGCTTGGGGTACCAAAATAGATAGCTTGACTCTAGAAATCAATCCTTCCCAATATGCAATAGAAATTAAATATCTAACATCAAAGGATCAGACGTCGTACCTTATTTTGGACTATTGAAGTAGATCCCCGTTGAGCTTTCCAACTTCATCTTGAATTGATAGATTACTTCCTCAAAAACAAGTAAACAATACAAGAATACTATATATATTGGTGTTAGATCTATTCTAGCATATATAATCAACAATGTAAAAGCATTTGAAATCACCCATGGATGAAACATTCATTCAAACATACATTATTGGACAGGAAAATATATTTCTATTAATATAAAATCAGAGATTACAATGGATACAACCTCTGTCGGCACGTCTACAAATCGGAGAAACTGAATCCCCCACTTGGGCCTCCACCACCTCAATCCTCCATCTCTCGATAGCAAGCTCACAAGCAAAATGCAAGCTTGGGAAGAACACAAAAGTGCTCCAAGGGACAAAGGGATGCAGAATCAAGCATAAGTTTCGGCAACAATGGACTATAGTTTCTTTGCTCTCAATTCTCTCATATGCCTTCAATGTACCATAGAGTTCCTTATATAGCTTTTCAAAGGGGTAATGAAAGGTCGAATCCGAGCGATCTCAAGGCATATGGAAGGCCAGGAGTCAAGTGAGTTGGATCCATGTCAAGGAAAACTCCAAAATTATTTGGATTATGAACACATCTCGATGTACGCAGTTTTAAGGGTCAAACCTATATATATACGTGATTAAGGGTTTAAAAGTCACGTGTATCATTTTTCACATGTTTTTAGGGATGGTCAAGGAAACATCAAAGGACAAAAAATGGTCCAAGGGGTCTAAGGAGTCTGCAGAGGGACAGGGGAAGGCCATACAAGTGTGATTCACCTGGAGTGGTAAAATCAGCTATAACAGATGACTAGGATGAGGATGATGAATATGATGATGATGATTATGATGATTATGATGATGATTATGATGATGATGATGATGGTGATGGTGATAATGATGAATATGCTAATGAAGATGATGATAATGATGAAGATGTGATGACAAGATATTTACCTTGGTCTTCACTAAATTGCTATGAGATTCACCAACATTATAATAGAATGGTTATGAGTGATTATTCACTCCTATAAAGAATGCACTTTATCGAACTACAAAACTGCTAAGTTTGGATCTTTCTCTTTTAAGACACCGGACTTGGTCCATAAGTCTTGGTTCTTCATGTGCACAAATCTAAGAACAAGAGGCTTTAGAAGGCCCAAAAATTTGTATTTTTTTTGGACTACTTCCTCATATCATATTGAATTGTCAAATTAGTCCTTGGAATGGGCGTTATGAGAAATCCTTAATTTTTCACTCAACTGGCTGCTACCCCTATCATGTAGACATCTTCATTCACTGAGCTCCCCCTAAAATTGAGATGATGAAGATGATGATGATGAGAATGATGATGATGAATATGATGATGATGATGAAGATGATGACAATGATAATGAAAATGATGGTGATGAAGATGATGATCATGATCATGGAGATGCTGATGAGTTGGATGAGGATGATGTTGATGATGAATATGCTAATGAAGATGAAGATGTTGTTGATGATGACGACGAATATGATGATGATGGTGATAACAAAGACGTTGATGATGAAGATGATGAATATGATGATGATGATAAAGAAGATGATGATGATGAAGAATATCATGATGACGATGATGACGACGACGACGATGATGATTATGAAGATGATGATGATGATATTGATGAAGACAGTGATGATGATGGTGATGACAATGGCTAGGATGATGATGAGGATAATGATGATGATGATGATCATCATTGTTGTTTCCATCACCGTCATCTTCATCATCTTCATCGTCATCATGATCATTGTTGGGTGTTATAATGCCTAGATTAATTCACCTAATATTTAATTATCGACCGGGTTGGTAGGCTTCAAATTGCTACAAAATATATGCGAAGGTAGAGGGTGTTGTGTAAATATTCTAACAAACAAAAGATTGAAATATATTTCAAAATGAAAACCAAGTCAAACTCCTAAGAATGTGATTATTAATATAATTGAATCAAGACAAAACATCAAATTAAAATAAGATCAAGTTATATTACTTTATTTAACAAATGAGAATAAAATCACTACTTTTTATGACAAAGTCTATATAGTGACTTCAAAAACTAACTAAGAAAAGAAAGTGTACATTTGGAAATGCAAGTACAAAAACTAAATAATTTATAAACAAATAACTCCTAACTAAAAATGATATTGTCAACAACTACTTAAAAGGCTATGATGCAAAGAAAACTTAAATAAGTGAATGGAAAACTAAGTAAGACAAACAAGTAGAAAACTTAATAAAGAAAACTGAATAAGAGAAGCAAGTAGAAAACTTAATAAAGAAACTGAATTCTATCCTACAAGTCTCTACTAGTAATCACATAGTGAAAAATGAAACTATTCCTAAAGATAACACTACTAATCGTAAGTTTTACATGCAAACGGATAAATTAATCCAAAAGAATAATTATAAAACAATACAATAGTGAGAAGAATTAAAAAAAATAAAAGAAACAAAACATACCCTAAATCAAAATCATGTTCAAAGGGAAAAGAGGTAGAGAATTTTTTTTTTTTAACAAATGACCTAAAACAATCAAACTTACAGTCTAAATAATAAATAAAAATGTTATCTAACAATTACAGTTAAAGAATACATCAAATACTAAAGAACCAAAACTTAAAACAATCTTAAAACACATTAAAAACACTAAAAACAGAACTATGGGCTGAATGACAAACTGAACTGCAGGTTTGCAAAACAGATTGGAAGGAAGGTCAGAATGACAGGCTCAACAGACTGTCTGAATGACAGTCTGTATAAAGAAACCAGTATAAAATAACCCAAATGATCTACTTCTTAGCTGATTTTATGCATATGAAGATGCAATGTGTTAATTCATGAATTTGTTTTCTTCAGTCTTATATTTTGTTTGTGTTTTTGAAACTTGCTTATTTGCTTACTTCTAGGAAATTTTGGTCTAGAGCTAAATTTTGAGTTTGTGCCATTAGGTTTTCATCATTTTTGTTTTTCCTATGTCCTGAAGGGTTCTATAGAGTATATTTTGATTAATGGTTTCATGAATAGCACTAAGATCGAGGTTTAATCATATAAACCTAGTTTTAAAGTTGGATTATTGATCAAACAACACAAATTAGATTTTTGAACTTTCTTGTAGCACAAGGGTAAAAAAAATGCACTAGCGCGCTACAAGAAAGTTGGGGGTGCTCAATTTGTCATTTTTCACGCCGATTTCTTCAATGATTTCATTCCTGGGGTGACTTATCACATCAATAAGCAGGTTTGATACGTGTTTCATCAGGATAATCATGTAAACAAGTGTTGGTCATTACTTGAGGAAGATCGTGGTAGTTAGAGGTAAATGCATGGCAAATCATGATAGAGAGTGGAATAAGGCGAGATTGACGGGAAAGAGGTTCTTGAAATGAATATTATGAAGCTGGTGGAGACGCCGGGGTGGAGACACATTGCTAAAAAATTGAAAATTGGCAGTTGAAGGAAGAATTAGGGTTTCACAACGTGACAGTTAGAGGTGAGATGGAGAGTTGAAGACACCTGGAGCGTTCAATTCGACATTTAGCCAGTCTAGGAATCAACTTCTAACACCTGCATCAATATTGGAATGAGGTATCTCGCGTGACCTTGGTCATGACTTGTTAAAATTGGGGTTTTTTCTGCTAAGCCTTATAATGTCAAATTGTTAGAGGAAAACATGAATTCATTTATTCAACAAACTCCCAATGGTGAGATATTAGTCCAAAGGTCTAAATGAGCATCGTTTGATGTTAGTAAAGTTCAGAACAACCCTATTAAATATCTTTGGTGCTGTGTTTAACCTAAATTATTTAAACTTGGCACAAAGCATTTCCTGAATTGGTGATAGAATAGACTGTGTAAAATTGAGGACAAGCAGCCTGTGAGAGTTCAAAGGGAAATTGACTACCAAGACTATGAAAACTTGAAGAAAATAGGCTGTGAAGTTACTAACAGGTTCTGAAAACCACACAAAAGATGAAGAGGAGTGGGAAGACTAATAGGGCCGAGCCCACTGAGCTCAATTGGATAGACAAATTTCCAGGATGTGTTGAACTCTTTGAAAATGCTGGATGGTTAAACTTTTTTAAAAAGATTGATGGATATAATGCTGAAGTCTCTCACAGGTTTGCTCAGTGTTATAACAAAGATATAGTATCATTTGATACTTTGAAGTTCAAATTGACTACAGATTTGGTGGCTAAAGCAAAAGGGGTCAAAAATGAAGGATAACTTTGGTTCAAGAAAGTGCCATTTACTTTCAATGCACAAAGGTATATTTTGCCTGGTATTGTTCCAGATCGGGGCAAGGGAGTGCCCATCCATAACTTCAGAGCTAAATGGGTAGAACCTATCAAGGTTCTACAAAGTTACATTACATGTGAAGGAAGGTATGCCTTCATTTTCAAGTATCATTTCAGGTTCCTTCAACACCTTAGTGGTGAATCAAGGATGAATCTTCCTTTCTTCCTACTAAAGAGCTTGCAGAAAATGTCCAGCAGGATCAAAGAACAACAAGACCACACTAGTCAGTCCATCTTTCACCATGGACTTATTAAAGTTATTATTAACAGTGTTCTGCAGAAAGAAGGAAAGACTTGGGAATACTTTCTCTTTTGGTCAGGGGTCGAAAATAGCCAAGAAGGACACTCTACTAGAAAGCCAGCTGATAAGGGACAAACCCTAATCAGAAAACTAAGACAAAAAGTGAAGGTTGAAGATGAAGAATGTGTCAAATTAGAGGAAGTTGCGAAACCTACAAAAGAAGATTGTGAATCTAAGTAGCATCTAGATGACAGTGAGGACCAAAGTTTGCAATTTATTCACAAGGAGACTCATCCTGTTCAGAATGAAGCACCAGCAGAAACATTCATTGATGAAGAGATTATTTTTAGAGAGAAGGTTTCAGGTGATGAAGAAAATACTAAGGTCCAACAGCAAAGTCCAATCACAATCTTGTCTGAAGATGAAACATACTTGTTGGAAGAGGATAAGCTTATTGTCATTGATAAGACTAGGGTTGGCATAGAAAAGGAGTTTTACAGTTAGGAGGATAGGACAGAAATACCAAAGAAAAAGAAGATTAAAGTTAAGGAATTTGCCTCTATCATTCATCAAGGCAAAAGTTTAAAAATGGTAGGAGAGCTTGCTCTAGGCTGGAGACCCAAAACTAGACCCAAAAACAAATTAAGGCTAAACATGAAGAGATTATTAAACCCTAAGTTGAATATAGAAGGGATAATTGTGATTGATAATTCTTCCTTTGATGAAAAGCTGGATTTTGGCAAGGGTGACAGCGAAGGGAAAAACCATTGAAAACAGAAGAAGAATCTAGCCTCACTGAGACCAAATTGTCTGCTGTGTTTTTGGAAATATGAGGTAAAATGTTAAAGGAACAACAAAAAGATGAAATAGAGGTTTCTTATTCAGAAAACAAACGGTTGATTGATGAAAATGCTCCTGCTGAAACTGATAATCAAGAAAACCCAAGTTTTCATGATACTTTTACAGAGCTACTGCTTGAAGATGAGGAAATCTTTAGAAAGCTTAGCATTCCATGGCTTCCTATTGAGCTGCAAAGTACAACAGGAAGCAAGGAATTTCACTCAGAGAAAGAAAATTTACAGAGAACTATCAAGCAGTATAAACATCAAGTAGAGTATATGCAAGAGACAAGTGATGGTTTGATTATAGCTAATAAGAGACTCAGAGAAGACCTAGAAGAGGTGAATAATCACTATCAAGAACTAATTGCAGTCTCCAAAGAGGCCTTAAAAAGGAAAATTGTTGGGGCGTGCACCTTAACGGTCCCTAATTTTGGTAACTCCGCCGTTTTTGTGGAAGTTGTAAGCAGAGTTACGACTCAAAATAGTCTTAGGGGTGTCGGGGTTGAGTAAAAACCCTCTTTTTGTAATAAACCCGTGGTTTAAGTCCAGGGTTTAGGGTTCAGGGTGCCCATGGTTTAAGCCGATGGTTTTGTAATAAGTGCACTATAAATAAGCACTCTTGTAAAGAACTCAGTTTAGGCTTTTGAGGTAAGATGAATTGATGTGAAGCTAAGGCTTGTTTTGTAAGAAGGTTAAGTCCCAGGTGTGTGTGTGGACGACCTCTGTAGCTGTGTGCGTAGAGGGATTTTGGGTGATTAAGGAAATCTGCAGCTGTGTGCGCAGAGGCCTGCAACTGTGTGCATGAATTTGAGGACTTGAAGGGATCTGCAGCTGAGTGCGCAGATCAGAACTATGGTTTTTGTAAAGAGTTGAATAAAACACAGTTCTATGGACATAACCCCTAAAATGGGGGTGAACCACATTATATCGTGTGTTGTGGTTTTTGTTGTGTTGTTGTTATGTTCTTTTATGCATTGATAAATATATATCTGATAAGTAATATCACTACTAAATACTAAACTTCGCTGGAATTCTCAGTAAAGTGTTAAGCAAGGCACTGTTTGTTTATCTAACCATGAAGCTAAATAAGTAACTATTAAAGCTTTGCATTGTATGATTATAATTGTTAGAAGCTAAAGGTACAGTAATATCCCTCTTCTGCTTGCAGAAACCTGATTCTACGGCACCCCATAGCTGTTTCAGGTGAGACTGCAACCTGGTCACATGTTGTTGCCGAAAGGGCCAACACTGTGGGTCTTTTGTTGGTGCAAAGTTAATGGTATAAAGCCCGGGTCTTCCCTAGAGCCCAACAAATTGGTTCCGTTGCCAGTTGAACTCAGTATCTTCTCAAGAGGGGTTTACATCGTACCTCGAGGGCTATGTTTTGGAGACCCTCAGTGAAATAAATCGGTGATTGGATTGAAGAGACTTATTTGAACTTTGCTATACAAGAGAACAAAGATCTGTGTCGTAGTGCAAACGACTTTTTACAAAGGTATGTTTTTTCTGATGTGTATGAAATTTTATTCGGTAGTATCCACATAGAGTTACACCAGTGGTTATCCAGGTTAACAGAGAGAAGGATGAACTTCCAAGAATGTCAGTTTCCTGATTGGACCCCCACAAGAATTAATCATTACTAAAAAGAGTGAACAACGAGATATCCCGTGCTGTTGATTTCTGGACAACGCGAACCCTTGAAGCCTTTGTGATGGAGTTCGCCATTAACACAAGTACGTCCTTCAACGAAGCCGAACGGTAGTTATTCATAGGACCAAGGGGTAAGTACTTGAATTCATTTAGTTTGAGAATTAAAATGCTATTGGTTGAAAAAGGTATATTGCTTATTGAATCAGACTGTTAGATTTAACACTACTAACTTATGTTTGCAAGTGAAAGTAACTTCGACGAGCAAAGTGGTTTGCTGCAAAGTGGCAAAAGGTACAAGAGAAATTTTGAGTCCTATACCCTAGGTTAGAATACCGAGTCTGACCCCGTAAGTCCAGCAGTCTCAGAGCCCGAAGAAACCCCTTCTGTTGGAAACCCTTTGGTAACCCCGCAGCAAAGACCTATTATCCCTGAGAACCCGTCGTAGTCTAAAAGTAACCCTAGCTCGAGTATTCCCGTCGCAGGTCAGTATACCCCATTAAGTTCCCCCCCACCTACTACCAGTCCCCCTCCCTCCCCCCTAGACCCATGATGGTGCATATGAATGATGACATTAAGCTCCTTGTTTTCAAAGGAACTGGATTAGAGGATCCAGAACAGTTCTGGTTTTTATGTGAAGCAGTGTGGACTGCTAAGAACACTACAGATCAAGATACAAAAAGAGCACAGTTGGTTACTTCTTTTAGAGACTGTGCTCTGACCTGGTTCATGAAGTTTTTCAGCACTAAAAACCATGTCTTGGCTGATATAAAAGTAGCAATGATAAAGGAATTTAAGAAGCCGAAATCAGAGTCACAGTGTATCACTGAATTGAAAGAGATTCAACAGAGGCGCGGCAAATCAGTGTGGGACTTTGATCAAAGGTTCAAAGTTCTTCTAGACCAAGTTAGTTTCACTATTGGACTTGTGCAGCACAAGGAATGGTTCATTGTAGCATTGCTACCACATATCAGAACTCCACTCATGCAACAAAAGGTTGCTGACCAGGAGGAGGCTCTGGAAATCGCGATGAATCTTGAAACCACTCCTGTCGAAGATAATTCTGGTATTGCTCAAATCCAAGCACAGTTGGTAGCGATGGATCTAGAGCTTCGCGATATGAAGAGAGGAAAAACCGATCGCGAAGAGGTTTGGTGTACACAATGTCGGACAGAAGGTCATGACAAGGAACAGTGTCCTATGGTAATAAATTTCCTGAATTCTGGTGCACCAAACCCATTCAACCCTAGTGCTCTATATTGTGAGATCTGTAGGACAATGGGCCAGCATCGACATGAAGACTGCTATCTTCTGCAGAGGTATGTGCAAGTCCCTAAGAACCCTTATTGTAAGTTCTGTAAATCAGTGGGACACAACGAAGATGAGTGTCGCAGCTTTGACCTCATGAGAGAACACACTTACGATGCTTATCAGGTACAAAATGGGGGACAGAGCAATGATGGCTATGGTTACCGTGGTGGTGCATCAGGTAGAGGTGCTTTTGGAGGTTTTGGTTGAGGTGGTATGGTCGGAAGAGGAAGAGGCCAGGTTGTGTGTTACAACTGTAACCAGGTCGGGCATCTAGTGAGAGACTATCAGAACCCAACTACGACATGTAGGTATTGCCGAGCAGTAGATCATGTGATTGAGAAGTGCCCACAGTTGATAGAGAAGATTCAGGAAAGAAACAGTGTCCCTACTTAGAATATTTAGATGATTTTCGTTGAGCAAAGACTTGCCCCATCCATTAATGTTGTTACCCGGAGTGGAGCTACGATGGAAGTATAGAATATGGAGAAATAGCCTGACAAGGCTTGGGTTTGTAAGGCCCCAGCGAAAGTCCCAACATTTGATATCGAAAGAAAAAAAGAGACATTCATGGAAGCCAAGAGAGATTTTGCTGCTCCTAGCACATCAGTAGCACCTGCACAACAACATCAGCAGCAGTCGCAGCCGCAAGAAGCTTCGACGGACAAAGTAAGTACATTGTCCTCCTTCTTATAGAGTTGTCTGAAGCTCCTAAGAAATCATAATGCTTTAAGTGAGTTGCAGAAAGTTATTGCTTCTTGCGAACCTTAGCAAAATTCTGGTCAGGCAAAAGCTGTCAATAGAGTCAGGAGAACTGGCAGGGAAATGAGATTGAATGCTCAGATAGGAGAGTATGATATGACTAATGTTATCTTGGACTTAGGATCAGAGGTAAATGTATTAACTAATAAAACCTGGGAACAAATAGGAAAACCTACCCTTGATTGGTCCCCTATACAGTTGAGATTATCCAATCAGCAGAAGATTGTGCCCCTAGGACGATTCCCTAATGTCCCAGTAGATATTGATGGCATCTGTACTATAGCAGACTTTGAAGTTATTGAGATCATTGACGATAGCAACCCCTATCTAGCATTGCTAGGTATTGAGTGGGCATTAGGCAATGATGCAGTCATTAACCTTAAGAAGCAACAGATGACTTTCGAAGGGAAAGGACTGAGAGTCATAGTCCCATTGGATCCTTCTCAAGGAGAGAGATACACAGAGCCAGTAAGAGATGAATACCAGGATGTTTTGGACCACATCTACAATATCACAGCGAAGGAAGAAGATTATGTTGATCCTACTACCGAAGGTATCATGGACTGGCAGTGTGATAGCTCTTGCATGATAGATTCAGATGATGGCCTAGAAAATTGGAAGAATAGACTGTATGAACTACATGGCCATCGATGTGCCAGAATTACCAAGTCTCTCAGATGGCTTGGCTCACAGACAAGAACCTTACTTGTTTTTGATGGTTCGGCAGACCCAAAAGAGTTTATTGTGCAATTCTCATAGCAGGTACCAAACTCACAGAAAATGGAGACTTTGGATTCAGCATTCAGAGCCACAACAGCCAGATGGTGGAATGGTCACAAAAAGTACATTCATATTTGGGAAGCGTGCTAGAAGTCCCTTTACCTACGATTCAGGGACCAACCTTAGGCGGTGCGAAGCAGGTTTAATGGTAAGACTAGTCCTCAGGGACATTTGGAGCAATGCTACAAGGCATGGAAGCATGTACCTCATGAAGAATGGGTACATAGGTTTGTACGCACCCTGGAACCTATAGCAAAGAACTGGTATGCGGAGGTCGAGCTTCGCCATAGTACTGTAAGTTGGGATTGTCTTGTTGATAGTTTTGTGCTGACATTTTCTATTAATGAGGTTTCTCCTACTTTGGACGCAGCTATTAGGTTGATTCATACTAAAGTATTTGATGATCAAGAAATAGCAGAATACCAACCTGATTGGAAGGCACATGAAGCCAATGCAGTAGAATGTTATAACCTCGCAATTGATGAGGATGATGATCCACGCAACATTAACATTCCTGAGTCAGAAGGACACTGTGAAGTACATGGACCAACAGTTGAGGCACTTGAAGTGACTCAACCCTTGAAGACGCAGACTGTAAACATTGGGTCAGAAGAAAACCCTAAGTATGCTACCATTGGAGATTATTGGGATGACGAAATGGTAAGCAAGGTGACCCAACTTCTCCATGAATATTAGGATCTATTTCCGACGAAGTTCTTAGAGATGAAAGGTATTCTTGGTGATATAGGAGTGATAAAGATCCCTTTGAAACCTGATGCGAAGCCTGTGAAACAACGCCCGTATAGGCTGAACCCTAAGTATAAGGAAAAAGTCCAAATGGAGTTGGATAAGATGCTTGCTGTAGGAATCATTGAGCCTGTTGAAGAGTTCGAGTGGGTCAGTCCTATGGTGGTGCAAGAAAAGAAGACTAAGGGAGAAATAAGAATCTATGTCGATCTGAGGAAGTTGAATGATTCCTGTTTGCATGATCCTTTCCCCACTCCCTTTACAGATGAAGTTTTAGACAATGTTGGAGGGCAAGAAGTGTACTCTTTTACTGATGGATTTTCAGGGTACCATCAGATTCGAGTTGCTCTAGAAGATCGACATAAGACAACCTTCGCTACAGAAATGGGATCCTTCCAGTATACAGTTATGCCCTTTGGATTGAAGAATGCACCTGCCATGTTTTCTAGAGTAGTCATCTCTGCTTTTAAGGAATTCATACATAAATTCTTAGAAGTTTATTTTGATGATTGGACTATCTTCGAGTTATTAAAAGACCACATAGCTAGTTTAAGACTTATGTTGGACAAATGTAGACAACATCAGACTTCCTTGAACTTGAAAAAGTGTATCTTCTATGCCCCTTTTGGAATTCTGCTAGGTCACATTGTATGTAAGCAAGGATTGATGGTGGATACTACGAAGATAGCCATTATTGTGAACCTGCCCCCTCCAAATTCTGTTAAACAACTGCGCACTATGCTTGGTCATACTGGTTATTAAAGGAAATTTATTAAATGATATGCTCAGATAAAAACCCCTATGGAAAAGCAGTTGATGAAAGATATTAGGTTTGAATGGACACCTGAGTGTCAAGCAAGCTTGGATATTTTGAAGGAAAAGATGGTAACTGCCCCTATCTTAGTATTCCCTGATTGGAATAAGGAGTTTCATGTGCATGTCGATGCATCCTCCATTGCTCTGGGAATAGTATTAGCTCAGTCAAGTGAAGGTAATATCGATCACCCTATTTCTTTTGCAAGTAGAAAACTATCCACAGCAGAAAAATATTATACTACTACAGAACGAGAAGGTTTAGCTATGGTTTATGCATTACAGAAGTTTCGACATTATCTGTTAGGATCTCATTTTAAGATGTTCACTGATCACTCTGCTTTGAAGTATTTGGTTAACAAGCCTGTGCTAGGTGGAAGGATATGCAGATGGTTGATTCTGTTCCAGGAATATGACTTTGAGATCATAGTCAAACCTGGAAGACAGAACCTAGGTCCTGACGACTTGTCAAGGCTCGAGTCAGGAGAAGAGCCCATTAGTTTGGACGAAGGTCTTCCTGATGCTCAGTTGTTTTCCATCCAGATGGTTGATGATTATTTCCAGGATATTGTTCAGTATTTGTTTACAGGTTTTGCACCCACCGAAATGACAACACAGCAGAAGAAACAGCCGGTGGTTAGAGCAGCCGACTTTACCTTAATAGCAGGACAACTATATAAGATGGAACCAGATGAAATACTGCGCAGATGCATCCTGGAGGATGAAAAGCCATTAATTTTGGCTAAGGCACACTCTGGCGCAGCAGGAGGTATTTACGCAGGAAAATATACAACACAGAAGATTCTAACAGCCAGATTGTGGTGGCCCACAATTCATAAGGATGCAAGAGAATATTGCCACAGCTGCGACATTTGTTAGAGAATAGGAAAACCATCCAGGAGGGATGAGATGCCTCTAGTTCCATAGGTAACTTTACAACCCTTTGATAAATGGGCTATTGATTTTGTTGGACCTATCAATCCTCCTGCAAAGAAATCTGGAGCAAGATACATTATTACAGCAACTGACTACCTTACTCGTTGGGCCAAAGCTCAACCAGTCAAGACCTGTAGTGCTGCTACAGCCATGAATTTTATCTTCGATAACATCTTGTCAAGATTTGGGTGTCCTAGAATTCTTATGAGCGATCAAGGATCACATTTCTTAAATAAGACTATTGAAGTATTGACTGAAGAATTTCAAGTATATCATTAAAAGAGTACTGCCTATCATCCTCAAGCAAATGGAACTATCAAAGCCTTTAACAAGATCCTTGAACACGCTTTGACGAAGGTTTGCAATGCTAACAGAAATGATTGGGACCTTAGAATTACAGCAGTACTATGGGCTTATAGAACCACCTGCAAGAAGTTGACATGCCATACACCTTTTAGGTTGGTTTATGGATAAGAAACAGTCATGCCCATGGAGTACATTGTCCCTAGTCTCAGAATATTTACTTTTATAGAGATGGATGACCTAGATATGATGAACAAAAGGATGGAAAAGATACTAGAACTTGAAGAGGACAGATTCATTGCAGGATTCCAGTAGCAAGTACAAAAAGCTAGAGAAAAAGCATGGCATGATAGACACATTAAGAGGAAGCAGTTCCAAAATGGTGATCTTGTGCTTTTATATGACAGTAAATTCATGAAATTCCTAAGGAAGTTCAAGACACATTGGAAAGGACCATACATAGTACAGAGAGTTACTGATGGTGGCGCAGTCCAGTTAGCTAAATTGAATGGAGAAATTTTACCTTCCATGGTGAATGGAAGTAGGTTAAAGAAGTACAGGGACAAACCGGGACCCCTTGATCAGGAGTAACAGCATGAAGGACAGTCTAAGTACCAAGAATAGTTGGAATTGGGTACTAGACTATAATGAAACTGTTCTCAAAGCTACGAAGTGTTGAAGAGTGTCAAAGTATGAAGGTTGAAGTTTGGTTGCCATATAGGTCAGGATGGGTCGAAGGTGAATATTGTGTCGAAATTAATTATCAAGGCGAAGCTGAAGTTAGTGGTTATGTCTAAGATCAAAGGTGTGTCGTAGCCTAAAATGTGATGGATGGGACAAACTAGACTTGGCAGTGCCGGCATGAGAACTACCCTAACTGCCTGCAATGATGAGATTTCAGGAAAATCTTGCACCGTGTGGACATGATTTTCCCCACTCCATTAGATTTGGCATCATTAATGCACCATGATGACATATTCTGTTGCGGGATTCTATAAGAAGCTACACCAGCCTATGACTCCTGCATTGTACATTTCTTTGAGTTTCTTCAGTTAGAACTATGTCGAATGATCGTGAAGTCTAGAACTTATTACGAGTGGTCAGGGAGAGAGCTCTGTTGAACCTTCTGAGCAATCCACCCGTATAGCCATGTTCAACCAAGGCACAAAGAAAATCAGAAGTTTGCTCTAAGAGGAAGGAAGAAAGGCAGAAGTGCGCTCTAAGCCGCACGAAGAAAAGCACTGGTCTGCACAGGAAAAATCTGAAACATCCCAAGATGTATCCTCCTGGTTTGGAAGAACTGAGGCGGCTGTTTGTCTTATGCAACTTGACACACAATTCTGGGGACCCTAAGTTGTGGATGGTCAAATGTTCGGCAAGCAGATCGAAGGATGGGGTCCCTGATAGATCCAGAAGGCCTTAACCAGCATAAATATTATGAAGGAAAGGAACAAGCAGTCGACAACCGCATGTATGGCTTCAGCAAGTAGTGCACTATGTTTCGCCAACAAGATTCTACCACCAGAAATGTAGATGAGTGTCCCAGGACGAGACACTGGTGAGTCTTAGGGGCCTGTTGGGGCATGCACCTTAACGGTCCCTAATTTTGGTAACTCCATGGTTTTTGTGGAAGTTGTAAGCGGAGTTATGACTCAAAATAGTCTTGGGGGTGTCGGGGTTGAGTAAAAACCCTCTTTTTGTAATAAACCCACGGTTTAAGTCCAGGGTTTAGGGTTTGGGGTGCCCATGGTTTAAGCCCATGGTTTTGTAATAAGTGCACTATAAATAAGCACTCTTGTAAAGAAGTCAGTTTAGGCTTTTGAGGTAAGATGAATTGATGCGAAGCTAAGGCTTGTTTTGTAAGAAGGTTAAGTCCCAGCTGTGTGCGTAGAGGCCTGCAACTGTGTGCGCGGCTTTGAGGACTTGAAGGGATCTGCAGCTGAGTGCGTAGATCAGAACTGTGGTTTTTGTAAAGAGTTGAATAAAACACAGTTCTATGGACGTAACCCCTAAACTGGGGGTGAACCACGTTATATCGTGTGTTGTGGTTTTTGTTGTGTTGTTGTTATGTTCTTTTATGCATTGATAAATATATATCTGATAAGTAAGATCAATGCTAAATACTAAACTTCACTGGAATTCCCAGTAAAGGGTTAAGTAAGGAACTATTTGTTTATCTAACCGCAAATCTAAATAAGTAACTATTAAAGCTCTGCATTGTATGATTATAATTGTTAGAAGCTAAAGGTACAGTAATATCCCTCTTCTGCTTGCAGAAACTTGATTCTGCGTCACCCCATAGCTGTTTCGGGTGAGACTGCAACCTGTTCGCAGGTTGTTGCCGAAAGGGCCAACACTGTGGGTCTTTTGTTGGTGCGAAGTTAATGGTATAAAGCCCGGATCTTCCCTAGAGCCCAACAAAAATAAGCACAGAGTTACAATTTGCAGGATTAAAACAGACTATCAAAAATCTACAGCAACAAAATGAAGAGCTTACTAGAAGAATGACAAAGATGGAAGTAGAGCAGCAGAAAGCTAGGAGAAAGGCCCAAGCCTTAGAGGGGATAGCTTTGTTAGCAGAAGCTGCTAAAGATCTATGAGCATTGTTAGCAAAATCAGTTACTTGTTATGTTTTGAAGAATATTTTATTTTTGTAATTACTATTTTGATAAAAACCATTTCAATGAGTAGGCTAAAAATCAGTTAGGGTTTAGACTCTAATTGAATTTTGACAGATAGTATTTAGGGAGGTCACAAAGAGAACAAAGGGTTCGAATTTTGGATGGCTAGAGGAGGTCTCCTGACTTGTTGATAAGCTAAATATTTGACTCTCATGTGTATTTGATGAATTGATTATGAAATATATGCTCCATTTTACCCTTTAGTCTATTCTTTGGCTTCATTTCTAGCTTGTTTAGCTACACAATTGGTAATTTCGGTGCTGGTCTAAAGTTTTTATGCTTGTAGTGCTTGCCATTTGTGGATGAACTTCAATGTTATTTTCTGATTGGATATATGGTTATTATGTTATGCATCTCAGTTTTCCTTTACTTGTGATTTAGTTCCTATTTGGGTTATGAATGTATTCCCTCTTGTCACCAAACTTCACAACTAGGAAACCTTTTAAAAACCCTGAAAACCTAGTTTTGTATGATTGAATATTTGAGATTATGTTGGCTTGTTTATTTGTAGTCTGGAAATTTTTTTTGGCATAAACATATTTGGCGTCATTGCCAGGGAACGAAGTTGAAAACATATTTTTCCCTGGGATACTTATCATTTCACTGGATTTAAGAGGTGAACTTAAACCAACACATCTTTAAGACTACTTTTCACCAGTTTGTCACAGTGGCTACTAGGGGAATTGGAATTAGAAACAGACCTATTTCACCATTGTAGTTGGGTGTTACAGACCCTAAAGATAGAAAGGAATATTAGAAGGTCTCAGTCATTACCATCCCTATGTGACCCTGACCAGTTCGATGGTTCATCACCTTCATTTGTGTTGAGAAAAGAAGAAGAAACTTCACCTTGGTTAAAGCCTATAATTCCTGACAGTAACTTCCAAGTTTTCACTGATCCTTAATCTTTCAGAAAAGCTAAAACAGTCTCTCCTGGTAAGATACCTTTATTTTAGTTGAAAGTAGGTAAAAATCCCTTTTAGCCAAGTTCCAGCCAAACCTCTCCATCACCAAAGTCAGTTAGCCTTAAAATGGCAGCCCAAAATCAGCCTATAGACATGATGGAATGAATGGTTGTAGGAAGATATGCACCATTGGTTTTGCCTCATCCTTTAAATGCACTGCCTGGAGATGACTATCAGAAATACTTGCCTAGGTTTAATGGATAGGGTGAAACTACAGCTGAAGAGCATTGGGAAGCTTTTCTTAGTTATGCTGATAACCAAAACATTGAAGCCAAGGATGTATGGATGAGAATGTTTGTGCAGAGCCTTGATGGAGATGTCAGGAAATGGTTTGGGGAGTTGCCTGCTAACTCTATCACTATCATTGAAGAACTTCTGATCTATTCATGAGACAATGGGGTGACACCAAAGACCATACATATTACATAACTAAGTTTGGAGCCCTAAGGAGGAAAAATGATGAAACTATTGTAGACTTTTCAAAGAGATTTAACAAAATGTACAGCATAATTCCTGCAGAAATAAAGCCTTCAGAAAAATCTGCAAAACTTACATATGCAAATGCTTTCGACCATGAATTTTCATTACTACTAAGAGAAAGAAGACCTGTTTCTTTAATGAATATGTAGGATGCAACATTGGAGGTAGAGTCTAACATATTGGCTTCCAATAGATTGAAGAAGGAAACAAATCAGCAAATCTAGGACAGGAAAGGAAAGAAAGAAGCAGCTCCATGAGGTTCAGCTTCTCATTTTGCAGAAGGGAAAATTGATGAGATGGCCAAGTTGGTGAAGATTTTGACTGAAAAATTAAACAAATTAGAACTAGAGAAAAATTCCAGCAAGCTTGTTCAAGAAGGTGAAAGAAACCCTAACAATTAGAACCAATTTAGAAGACAATTTGCTCCATGTTTCATACCTAGAGAATGAAGGAATAATGATATTCAGTGGGAAAGGAGAGAAACTGAGGACCAAAGAGTACCACCACCTGTTCAGAACAATGTTGTTGATGAAGAAGAGATTGATGAAGAAATGATATTTGAAGACATAGATCAAGATGTGAACCATTTTGGAGAAAGATTGTCTGAGGGTTTTGTCACTGAGGAGGAGTTTCTAAATGCAGAATTCTATGATGCTGGTATTTACAAAACAGAGGATGATTTAGGTCTAAAAATGACTGTTGTAACTGCTGATGTCTGTCAAAATGAACTCAAGAAGACTATGAATCTGAGGTCAGGTCCAAAACAAGTAGTACAAATCCCAAAGAAGAAGGTAGTTTTTCCTACTATACCTGTTTCTTCGTATCGTGTAACTTAGGTCCACAACCATAAATGGAATTGATTTAAGTTCATTGCAATTAAATTTTTGGCATTGCTGTGAACTTCCTTAGCCATTATTTGACTAGAATTCAATAAACCCTTTTTCAAATCTAATATTAAATGCTAAACAGGAAGAAAGGGAATACTCATTGTAAAGGGCAATGTGCAGTAATAGGAAGAAGATAGAGATTACCAAGAAAGGACATACTAAGGAATCTTATAGTCAAACAAAAAATATGTTGAGAGAGAAACCAACCTTAGTGAGTTCTTCTTGTGAGTGATCAATTGTAGGAGATGTGTATCTAGTAGGGGAAGCATTACCATTTACAACATTATTGATAGCTGCATCTGCATAAGGATAAGGTGTGTTTCCACCATCCTTATTTTTTTCAGTTTCCATAAACTCCACCTCCTCCTCTTCTATCAACTGAACCATAAGAGGTTAGCAGACATAGATATGTCTACAAATTCATATATCTCAAATGCAGTGGATAACTAATATAAACCCGTTCATAACAACCAACCAAAATATCTAATTGTGGTAGTAAACACGTAAAAGTTGTGAAGAGAATTCTTATAGTATTGTTTAGTACTCTTATTTGATGCTTATGGATGGTTGATTGGATGTATTTGATACTTGATTCTTGGTCAATGGATATCATCTTCAATTATTTATTTGATTATTGATTAGTCTATATTTCAGTGACATAGGTTTTGATATCGGCTCCTCCAGTGTTGGCGGCGTATCAGACGTCATAAATGTCAGCTGGATGTACTGCAATTCAATTAAACACTGAGTATGGTTGTTAGTTTTTCTTTGATAATGGAAAATTTTTGGAGTTTGAAGCTCGGATGTTCTATAAAAAAACTATTTTTTGTTGTTTCTTAGAGTGGTTTTGAGGCTACTGAGCGGAGCTTTATAGCAATTGTGGAACGCCAAAGCTTGTCTTGAGTTGTACATGCATAGTTTCTTTGAGTAATTAGTGAGGCAATGACCCCAGCCATAGCATTCTCTATATAAACTAACGAAATACCATTACATGCATCAATTCTTGCAAATTCTAAGTGTAGGCAAGCGCTGTGATAGAAGAACACAATATTCCCTCTGCGGTTTGCCTTTTCTTGTGTCCAAGATGCCATAATTTTATACCAGGAGGAAAAGAAGCAGTAATGAGGGATACCTTGGAGTGATTCCTAAGAAGAAACCCATGCCTGAACCCGAGGAGAACAAATTCATGTTTAGGGTTTTTCTTCTTAATGGTTTGAATTTAACTCTGCAGTTGGAAGATGTCGTTGAAAATATGCCAGCCATGAATTTTGTAAGGACTGTTACTAGAAAAGATGAGAAATAAATAATAGAAAAGGGGTCAAGAAAGATCCACTGGGTCCCCAAGTCTATGTGGAAAATCCAATGGGAGAACGAATAAATATGGAAACATCATATGCAATGATTCTCACAACAAGCCCATGCTCGTAGCTTTGCAGGTTCATCCCTGAACTTCCTCACCTAAAATTTTATATTAAATAGAATTATTTTAATATTATTTATTTGATTGTTGATTGGGATATATTTTAGTGATGTAGGTTTTGATATCATCTCCTCCAGCATTGGCGGTGTATCAGAAGTCATAGGTGTCAGCTGGATGTACTACAATTCAATTAAACGCCGAGTACGGTTGTTAGTTTTTCTTTGATAATGGAATTTTTTTGGAGTTTGAAGCTTGAATTTTCTATAACAAATTGTTTTTGTTTTCTCAAAGTGGTTTTGAGCCTATTGAGTAGAGCTTTGTAGCAATTGTGGAATGCCAGAGCTTGTCTTGATTTGTACATGCATAATTGATTTGAGTAATTAGTGAGACATCGACCCCAGCCATAGAATTCTTTGTATAAACTAATGAAATCCCATTGCATGCATCAATTCTTGAAAATTCTAAGTGTAGGAAAGCATTGCGATAGAAGAACATAATATTCCCTCTGCGGTTTTTCGTTTCTTGTGTCCAAGATGGCAAAATATTCTACCAGGAGGAAAAGAAGCAACAATGAAGGCTACCTTGGAGTGCTTCTGTTGAGGCTTGGAAATTCATAGGAAACAATAGTAAGGGATTCTCCCCAGTCAACGTTCCCAACTAGCCCATGATTGTTTGGTGTAGGGAATCCATCCGGTTTGTAGTCCGGCTACCGTAGGTCAAGTAACAAAAATAAAAGATTTTACCGGTTGCGGCTCGGTCCACCATGTATATTTTGTGTTTTTAGTTTTATGTATGACATTCAAGGGCCTATCTAAAATACAGATTGATTAAGAATACAAGGAGTGGTCACAATGTGATGCGCAGGTTCTTACCTCTCGTCTTAGACTCTCTTGCATCTGAATCACACACATGAATAAATTAAAACTAACTACCTAACCTATCCCTAGGGAGCAAGATTATCATTTATTAGTGAGTAATATATTTTGTGCATGCATTATGAAAAATCACAGATAGCTGACACTTGTTTCAAAACACATGAACATTTACAGATATTTGAACAGCCAGATAGGCAATTATTTATGAACAACATTCATTACTCATAGTGGAAATTTTCATGAAATAAACCAGAGATCATTCATAGAAGAACATAGGTTTAAAGAGTTAGAACGGTCTCACAGTTAATGGAAACAAAGCTGAAAATGAAATAGTTCCTCTTCAACAAATCCATAGCATAACATTTGAACATTCCACCAAGCTTTCTCCAACAGGTAAATTGTAATTATCTATTTCAAAAGGAAATAGTTCTTCTTACAATATGTCTTCACCAATCTAACTAGGAAAAAGTCCCCATTCCCTCTAACTCTCCTATATTTAAACAAAACCCACAAAAACCCTTGGGCTTCCCTAACCATATGACCTTTGGGCTCCCCAAACCATTTAATCTCACAATTTTGTCTTTTTTGTGAGTGCTCATCATTCATATAATGCGTTACATTTTGGATTTAAACTTATGAGTACTTCATAAAACGGGCCCAGCTCTGTAACTGATGAACCCTTTCCAAGCCTGGGCTTCTGTTGCTATTGATTCTGCTTTGTCTTTTATTTGTCCTTTTTGAGATCCCGTTGATCACTTTTCAGCCAACTTCCCTTAGCTTTATCCTTCAGCTATGTATTCTTGCAGCAGTAATCTAAAGAATCTTCTAAGTCCATTTGTAGTTAAAACAAAAATTCATCATTAATTCGGACTGCATCTTTTCAATAAACTTAAACCATACTAACAATAAAACTGATCATCAAAATGAGGCCCTGTACTACACTCTCTTCGCGAAAACCTTAACAAGAATAAAAAACCACCACCATCCACAAAGGGGGTTAAAAAATTCACGAAACGGTGGGAAAAAACCTTATCGACGGCTTGAACCATTAAAGCATTGGCAGGATAGTCTTACTCATAGCCATAACGATGGGCTTCAGATGAACAACAAGTTCTGTGGGACCATTAAGTCTGTCGACGTCGAAAAGACTAAATGCCAAAGCATCGGGCAAAAAATCTCCTTGTTGGAAAATGGAATGATATAAATGTCCGGAGATTAGTGCATTACGTAGTTGCAGTAGCAGAAGATGAAAAGACTACGGGCTCCGCGGCAAATAAACATATTGGTGAAAACCGTAACAAAACATTGGCGAGTGGAGCAATTATATGGTGGACATTTACTTCACCCAGGAGCTGCAGTGGCGGAAAGCAGTAAGGCTACATCCTTTGATCAAAGTCATAAAATTTTCGATATGGCGCAGAAACATCATGAAAATGTTAAGTGTTCGGAAAATCTTAGGGTTGTGCAGTGGTCTAAAAATCTTGTCTCATCTCCAAAACAATGGCTTCATAAAGATCAAAAACCTTTACTCAACTTCAACCAACCTTCGACAGCACAAAGCAAGTCAAATTAATAACGTCACATCATCAGAAAAGTCAAAGCTATCCGTCAGAACAATCACCGTTCAGCTTCCGCAACGGCGGCCCCATAGGGAAATATGGCTCCAATGCATTGTTTGAATGACCTCCGAACAACCAAACTAAAAAAATGTTAAGTTCCAAAACACTTTCCACTGGGCAGCGATGAAAATTTTGTTTCACCTCCGAAACATCGGTGAAAATGAGCAATAGACTTCCAATACAAAAGAAAGAAATCACAGATCAATGGACAACATTTTCAAATCAAAATTCAAATTCCACAACCCAAAGCAGTTTCAGGCATTAGCAATTTTCCAAAAAGCATGAAAACATTTGACCTCAAAACAATCCAAACTTGCAACAAAGGGGAAAAAAAATAGAGTTCATGGATCCAAACAATTTTAGGCAAGATAAAATTAAAAGGAGGGTCCAAAATTTCAAAAATTTGGGAAAATAGTTGTAGCTGCAACAATTGGTGACTACCTGGTGAACCTAGATCTTTGGACAATTTCTTCCTTAAGTATCAGACAGTTTGACAATAAAACCAACATGTTGAATTCTTCTAGATGTCTGGATTTCCCAAATGGAAAATACATGTAGTTTTAATCATTGATGATAGTCCAATTTAGGAGAAAGGGGACCAAGATTTCCAAGTCAAGATAACTCTTTTGAGGCCGGGAAGATGAGTTTCATTTATTACCTCTGTCTTCGGGTAGTTTCCATCTTGGACACCACAGGATGGTAACATATGGTAAACAGAAATATTCATTTGTTCGTCATTCCCATGCCATTTTGCACTTTTTGTGCTTTTGGACTTTTGTCCTTTGCATATGAGCCCTCCTGCATGCCTTTATTTTTGAAATTTTATTCAGGCTCCTCTATCCATAGTGTCCTTTTGTGTGAGAGATGTATTTAAATTTCAGCTCATGGACGGAGAAGAACTTTTGGCAATTTATTACTTTTATGGTTCAGTACTTTGTTTTGATACATATTGCTTTCATAGGATTTTTTTGACTCTTGTCTGCCTTTTAGCTTTCAGCTCATGGACGGAGAAGAACTTTTGGCAATTTAGTACTTTTATGGTTCAGTACTTTGTTTTGATACATATTGCTTTCATAGGAGTTTTCTGACTCTTGTCTTCCTTTTGGGATCATTTATATATAATATACTATTTACCCTACTTCCTTTCCGTGGGTCTTTTGCTATCACTCCCTAGGACATTTTTAAACGTGAGATGGATGGAGCCTTGAAAGAGTATTCCAGACTTTTTGATCTTGAGTTATTTTATAGGGATTAAGTAGGAATTCAATGTGTTCATAGCCATTTAGGAAAACTGTTAAACTAGAAGAAATTCTTTCAGATAAAAAAATAGTGCATAGTCTTATAATCAAAGATTTTAGTTAATCCGGAATTCTGACACTCTCCATGCAACCAAAAGTTTTCCTCTTTTATTGAAATCAATCAAAATCTAAACTAAAATAAATCAAAATAAATAGCCAAATCAATATATTTATGTACAAGATAAAAGAACAAAAACAAAACTCAGGAAAAATAAGGTTTGAGAACTAAACCATTAACTGGTATGTTCTCTTCCCACCCCTGTAAATCTTGCAATTTATAGGTTGAGTGGCCAAGTTTTTCTGCAATCTGGAAAGGACCTACCCATAACTATTGAAATTTTGTGTGTTTTCCTTTCTCATCATGAGGGTGATCCCATTTGAGAACCAAATCTCCCACCTCGAAATCTTTTGTTCCAGCTTTGTGTTTATCAAACCATCTCTTTACCACCTCCTGTTGTTGTTTAAAACGTTCTCTGGCCTTGGATCTAGATTCCTCTTCCTTCAACAGATTATGTATCCTTAGCTGCAAGACTTCATTATCTGATCCTTTGGATTCTTGAGCTATTATGGAAGAGGGTAGCATGATATTGGGGGGTAGAATGGCCTCTTTTCCATAAACAAGGGTATATGGGGACACACCTAAAAAAGTCTTGGGGGTGACCCTATTAGCCCAAAGAGCATTTGGTAATGCTGAGTGCCAACTCCTCTGATTTCTATCACCATCTTTTTTAAAATCCTAATCAGATTCTTGTTCGTAGATTCAGCCAAGCCATTTCCCTGTGGATAGTAATTTGCAGAGTAATGCAACTTAATTCCTTTCTCAAGAGCAAATAAATTTAATCTAATCGAGGAAAAGAAAGTAACATTATCGAAAACTAAAGAAATTGGAACTCCAAACCTGGTCATAATATGATCTTACAAGAAGTCCATGACCACATCTTCATTTACTTTACACAACGGAATGGATTCAACCCAACGAGTGAAGTAGCCGGTTGACGTCAGAATATATTTGTGTTGCAAGGAATAATTTGGTTTATCTCTCCAATGATGTCCATCCCCGACTGCTCAAAAGGTTATGTTATCATAACAGGATTTAATGGTCCTGCTGCTTTAACTTGTCTTCCACCACACCTTTGGTAGATGTCGCACTTTCTGACATGGTCATGCGCATCTTTGAATAGTGTGGGCCAATAGTATCCAACTATGAGAATTTTATGTGCTGTTGTATCTACGGAGAAATGTCCTCCAGCAGGCCCATCATGTAAGTCTATTATTACCTTCTTCGCATCTTCTTTCTCTAAGCATCTAAGAAGAACTCCATCATAATTCTTTTTGAATAATATTCCTTCAACAATATGATATGAGGCTGATTTAAGACGCAGTGCTCTTCTTTTCTTAGAATTCTAATGTTCTGGTAACAATCCTACTTGAAGGTAATGCACAAGGTCTCGATACCAGGAGTCCGAAACTATGAAAAGAGGACATACATCCATCAAATGTAACTTAGCTTCCTTTTCCCAGTTTTGTTCTTCATTGTCTTTACTTTCAGTCATCAGTTTGCACAATCCCTACCCTTTAACTATGGAGGCTGGCTTGAATTCAAGGTCATACTCCTATAGAGCTATTACCCAGTTGCCTCTTCTTTCTCCTAACTCTTTTTGTACGAAAAGAGACCTCACAGTTGGGTGTGGAATGATGACCTTTGTCTAGTTCTTTAGTATGTATGGCCTAAATTGTTTCACCGCTTTGAACACTGCGTAATCTTGTTTATCCATAGCTGGGTAATTCAATTCAACCCCTTGTAGACCACTGCTCATAAATGACATGGGGAACTCATCTCCCCCATCTTCCTTCTGGGTAAGCACAGTTGTTAGTGAATCATCAGATGCGAAAGTGTACAAAATAAAATATTTCTCAAAATACAGAATTTTGAGGGAGGGTGCATACACAACAGCTATTTTAATTTTACTAAATGCGTTCTTCTCTACATCAGTCCACTTGAATTGTACATGTTGCTTTACCATTTGCTGCAAAGGTTTAACAATTTGCGTGAAATCTGGCACAAACCTTTGCACAAAGTTTATTGTTCCCATAAATGATTGCATGCCCTTTTTATTATGGGGTAGAGGAATCTGTTCGATAGCTTTGATCCTTTCTGGGTCTATGGAGATCCCCTTCTTAGAAACCACATGACCCAACAACTTACGGTTTGTAACAACAAACACGCACTTCTTGGGGTTGAGTGAGATGCCATATTTTCGGCAGCGTTCAAAAATTTGATTTAGATGAAATGCGTGTTCCTCTCTTTTCTTTGAGAAAATTGTGATGTCATCGAGGTATACTACAGCACTGCGGCCAATCAGGCCGTGGAAAGCTATGTCCATAGCCCTATGGAAAGTAGCTCCAGTGTTTATGAGTCCAAAGGGCATCCTTTTGTAAGCAAAAGTTCCCCACCCGGTCTTGAATGTCATTTTAAGTCTATCTTCTTCAGCTACTAATACTTGATTGTAGCCTAAGAATCCATCTAATAAAGAGAATAGTTCAGAACCTGAAACCATTTGCAATATCTGCTCCATGGGTGGGACAGGATAATTGTCTTTATCTAAAGCACAGTTTAAGTTTCTGGAATCCACACATAGCCTAATTTATCTATATTTCTTCCTTACTGGTACCATATTTGAAACCCATTCTGAGTGTCTAACCTTGAAGATAATTCTGGCATCCTGTAGTTTCTTAACTTCATTCTAGATTAAAGGTTCTAATTTTGGATGCATTTTCCTTAAAGGCTGCTGATAAGGTTTGATTCCAGATCTGATGGGGATAACATGTTGGATTATATTGGTGTCATATGTCTTCAGATCTTCATACGTCCAGGCAAAAACATCTTTGTATTGTTTGAAAATAATGATAAACTTATTCCTTTCACCTGGGGAGCAACATTTCCCAAATTCACATATTTAGGGTCCATTTCAGTCCCCAAATTAATCAATTCAAACTGTAGAGACGAGCTATGAGTCTTCACATTCGCTGGTCTTCTAAATTTCTCGTTTAAATCAAACATTCGTTCTAAAGTCCTGACTCCTTTAGGAATAAAATTATCGAATTTTAGCTCGGCTTGGTGCTCTTCATCATCAATAATTGCCCCTTTGAAGGTCTCGTCATTTGTCAAGCATTCTATAATCTGCTGATCATCATCGAACACTCGTAGATTGGTTATTATATCTAGAACTAAAGGCTTGAAAATCAATTCAACAGAGCACCGATTATTAGAGGGCACAAGCCTCACAGCTGAGGTGGCCAACAAGTCAGCTATTGCATTCTTAAGTCTTGGAATCGATACAATGTTAAATGCATTAAAACCTTTAAGTAAATCTTATACTTCATTTTGATAAGCTTTTAAATGAGGAGAAATGCAATGTATTTGATTTTGAATTTGTTTTACAATTATTTCAGAATCTCCGAACACTTTCATATTTTTTGCCTTTAATTCAATTTCCTTTCTTAGTCCCTGAACTAATGCTTCATATTCAGCTGTGTTATTGGTACATTCAAACTCTAACCTACATGAAAGAAAATATTTGTTTTTCTTAGGGTCAATCAAGACACAGCTGGCTCTCGACCCCTCTAAAGTTCTAGAACCATCAAAGAAAAGAGTCCAAAAATCGCTAACCACTACTGTGCGAGAATTAACATCTACATCTACAACTAATTCTACTATTTTACAATCAATTTCATCATCCTGTGAAAACCGAAGGAGATCAGGCTGAGCATCTGATGTATCGCTGGCTTCTTCTATTTGATAGTTTCTAGGTTCTAGCTCAATAAAGTAATTTCCCAAAATAGAATCTATTGGTTCATTTTTCCATTCGAACTGAGTAACATTGTGTTTCATGTGGGGATCCCTCAAAACTTTAATTTGATTTGGGATTCCTTTATATGGTAGCCACAGATGTGACCAATCCAAGGCAAAATATCCATTCAACTTTGCCAACCAATCTCTTCTCAAAACAAGTCCATAAGCTTTCGGTATGTCAGCCACCACAATATCAATGAATTGACACACCTTATCATTTGAAGATAAGTGAATGAGAACATCCTCCAATTCCCCAATTACCTTCACATTCATTCTATCCAGCTGAATGACCCATCCAAGTAGATGGTTTAGGTTTCCCATTTATCCTTTTGCAGACCGACAATAGCATGACATTGACTAATGCCCTCGAGTCTACTAGGCAATTATGCACATTGTGGTTGAAAATTTCAAAAGTAAGGAGAAAAGGTGGATTCTTTCTTTTAGGCTTACCTCCCATACTTTCTTCACCAATTTATTCTTCTTGGGGCTGATTTTCAGTGGGAAACCTCTCTTTTGATACTTCAAGTGCTTTCAACAGCTTTTATTTCTGCTGTGGCACATTGCACATTTCAAATAATGAGATGCTTGCCCTTACCTTTTTGATATCCTCCACAATGTCATAATCCATCTTATTTTCTGTGAGATTTGATTTAACATTATTTATTTTTTCTTCATTTGGCTTAGTAGGCATATTGATCTATCTAGGATTTTGACTAGTGATGGTAAATTCCGGAATTTTATTAGTTGAGGAGTTGTTTTGAAATTTCTTAATATTATTTTGAAGTCTTTTGATCTTCGGGAGCATAAGACTGTTTTCCTTAATCAACCCCTGGCTTCTCGTCGTTACGTTTATTTCTAGGATGCCCTTGTGTCTCAGATCCTTTTCCTCCTTAGCATCAAACATTGATACACAGTCCCATAAAACCATGGCCTCATCCTCCTATTTTTCTGTTGATTTATTGTTGTCTTTCCCTTCTTCACTGTTATCTTCAGTTAATTAGGAATCCAACAGCTGATTCATAACCAGTGTCATTGAATTTATCCATTGAGGACAATTGTTTTTAGAGTGGGGTTGTTGGTGGAAGGTGCAAAAGTTATCCATTCCTACCTCTGTTAAGTTCATAGATGTAGGGCTGTGCGCAGGGGGTTGGGATTGATTGTTATCTTCCCTTTTCTTGTAATAAGGCTTATAGAACTTTTGGGCTTCCTTTTCCTTTTCCAAGTCTATGATTATGTTAGAGAGCTTCTGCATCATCTTTTCCAATCCCTTGAAATCTGGTGATTGCTCCTCTTTAGGCTTAGTAAACAACAAAGCTTTCCTCCCAACATTTTTTTCTCCTGACCATTCAGGATAATCTTCGATGCTTTCTTTTTCAGCTTCTACTCTCTCTGCTTCCTCATAAGTCTCTGCTAGCGTAGGTTTGGATTTCATTTTGGAAAACATGGCCAACTCAGGTCCTAGAGATGAGGTATAATATTCAATCAGAACTTTATCCGAGGGTTTGTCAGCTTCAGAAATTTTTTTAAGATAGGCTGCGAATCTTTGGGTAAAACTATGCACCTTCTCTTTTCTTTATTTTTTTAAGGCACAAAGTCCTTTCATGAGAGCTACATGAGTTTTTTGGGTTGCATACTTACTTCTAAAAATCCTTTCAAAGGTATCCCAATCTAGGATAGAGTTTGCAGGAAAACTGAAATACCATGATGCTGTTGCTCCTTTAAGGGTGTGTGGAAAAAGTCTACAAACTACATCCTCATGTTCCCCAGCTCTTAATCCTTCTATTTCCAAATAGAAACTTTGCAAATGGTCATCCACTAGCATCTTCTCATTTGGATCAAACATGGGTAGCATCTTTTCAAAATATTGAGGTAATTCATGCAACGGAGGTGTTAAGTTCAAGGGTGATATGGATTTCCAAGCCCGTGGTGGATTTGGTGGGTTAGGTGGTTGATTTGCATTTACACCTACCATGAGTCTGGGTGGAGAGTGAGGAGGTGAAGGAATAGGAGTATGAACAGGTGAATGGTATGGTTTATTTGGGCCCACTTGATTCAAAGGATGAACAACCTCCTGTAACGCTACTTCTACTAACTCTTCCCAATCTCCAACCAACACTGAATATTCCAAGATGGGATGGTCTTTCTTCTTGTATTCTCTTCGGAGTAAATCAGGGATAATGGGTAAACCTCCAATACTATTTACATAATCCCGTGTGTGTCTTCTTAGATCATTTACCACTTGGTTGTCCACAACAAACAAATGTTCTCTATTCTCTTCAGTATTTGGATCAGGAAAACTGCTTTCAAAACTATCATTGGTGGAGTTATTTCGAGGAAATGGATTTCCCCAGCCATCCATGCACTGGAGGCCCTCCTTCTAGCACCAGAAACTGTTGAGGCTTGGAAATTTGTAGGCAACAACAATAAGGGATTCTCCCCAGTCAACGTTCCCAACTAGCCCATGACTGTTTGGTGTAGGGAATCCGTCTGGTTTGCGGTCCAGCTAGTGTAGGTGAAGTAACAAAAATAAAAGATTTTACCAGTTGCGGCTAGGTCCACCGTGTATATTTTTTGTTTTTAGTTTTATGTATGACATTCAAGTGCCTATCTAAAATACAGATTGATTAAGAATACAAGGAGTGGTCACAATGTGATGCGCAGGTTCTTACCTCTCGTCTTAGATTCTCTTGCATTTGAATCACACACAAAAAGAAATTAAAAATAACTACCTAACCTATCCCTAGGGAGAAAGATTATCATTTATTAGTGAGTGATATATTTTTTGCATGCATTATGAAAAATCACAGATAGCTGACACTTCTTTCAAGACACATGAAAATTTATAGATATTTGAACAACCAGATAGCCAATTATTTATGAACAACATTCATTACTCATAGTGGAAATTTTCATGAAATAAACCAGAGATCATTCATAGAAGAACATAGGTTCAAAGAGTTAGAACGGTCTCATAGTTAATGGACACAAAGCTGAAAATGAAATAGTTCCTCTTCAACAAATCCATAGCATAACATTTGAACATTCCACCAAGCTTTCTCCAACAGGTAAATTGTATTTATCTATTGCAAAAGGAAATAGTTCTTCTTACAATATGTCTTCACCAATCTAACTAGGAAAAAGTCCCCATTACCTCTAACTCTCGTATATTTAAACAAAACCTGCAAAAACCCTTGTGCTTCCCCAACCGTATGACCTTTAGGCTCCCCAAACTGTTTAATCTCACAATTTTGTCTTTTTTGTGAGTGCTCATGATTCATATAATGCATGACATTTCAGATTTAAACTTATGAGTACTTCATAAAATGGGCCCAGCTCTGTAACTGATGAACCCTTTCCAAGCCTGGGCTTCTGTGGCTATCGATTCTACTTTGTATTTTATTTGTGCTTTTTGAGATCCCGTTGATCACTTTTCAGCCAACTTCCCTCAGCTTTATCCTTCAGCTATGTCTTCTTGCAGCAGTAATCTGAAGAATCTTCTAAGTCCATCTACAGTTAAAACAAAAATTCATCATTAATTCGGACTGCATATTTTCAATAAACTTAAACCATACTAACAATAAAATTAATCATCAAAATGAGGCCCTGTACTGCACTCTCGTCGTGAAAACCTTAACAAGAATCAAAAACCACCGCCACCCACAAAGGGGGTTAAAAAATTCATGAAATAGTGGGAAAAAACCTTATCGGTGGCTTGAACCATTAAAGCATTGGTAGGATAGTCTTACTCACAGCCACAATGGTGGGATTCAGATAGACAATGATTTTTGCGAGACCATTAAGTCTATCGGCGTCGAAAATACTAAATGCCAAAGCATCGGGTGGAAAAGCTCCTTGTCGGTGAACAGAACAACATAAATGTCGGGAGGTTAGTGCATTACACAACCATAATAGCGGAAGATGAAAATACTACGGGCTCCGTGGAAAATAAACATATCGGCAAAAACGGTAACAAAACATCGACGAATGGAGCAGTTATATGGCAGACATTTAGTTCTCCCGGGAGCTGCAATGGCAGAAAGAAGTCAGGCTACAGCCTTCGAGCAAAGTCATAAACTTTTTGATATGGCGCAGAAACATCATGAAAACATTAAGTGTTTGGAAAATATTAGGGTTGTGCAGCGGTCTAAAAATCTTGTCTCATCTCCAAAACGACGGCTTCATAAAGATAAAAAACCCAGACTCAACTTCAACCAACCTTCGTCTGCACAAAGCAAGTCAAAATAATAATGTCACAACATCTAAAAAGTCAAAGCTATCCATTAGAACAATCAGTGTTCAGCTTTCGCAACGGCGGCCCCTTAGGGAAATATGGCTTCGATGCATTATTTGAATGACCTTCGAACAACCAAACTAAACAAATGTTAAGTTCCAAAAGAATTTCAACTGGGCAGCGAAGTTTGTTTCACCTTCGAAATAGCGGCAAAAATGAGAAATAGACTTCCGATATCAAAGAAAGAAATCACAGATCAAAGGACAACATTTTCAAAT
The DNA here is from genome assembly GCA_001517045.1 of Pseudotsuga menziesii. Classification (NCBI taxonomy): domain Eukaryota; kingdom Viridiplantae; phylum Streptophyta; class Pinopsida; order Pinales; family Pinaceae; genus Pseudotsuga; species Pseudotsuga menziesii. The sequence goes on along the minus strand of LPNX010773853.1, from coordinate 50,623 downwards.
CAAACTTCAAATTTCACAACCCAAAGCAGTTTCAGACATTAGCAATTTTCCAAAAAGCATGAACACAGTTGACCTCAAAACAATCCAAACTTGCAGCAGAGGGGAAAACAAAACAGAGTTCATGGATCCAAACAATTTTAGGCAAGATAAAATTAAAAGGAGGGTCCAAAATTTCAAAAATTTGGGAAAACAGTTGCAGCTGCAATAAATTCCTAAGAAGAAACCCAAGCCTGAACCTGAGGAGAACAAATTCATGTTCATGTTTTTTCTTCTTAATGGTTTGAATTTAACTCTGTAGTTGGAGGATGCCGTTGAAAAGATGTCAGTTGCTGAGTTTGTAAGGACTGTTAGGAGAAAATATGAGAAATAAATAATAGAAAAGGGGTTAATAAATATGCATTGGGGGTTCCCAAGTCTATATGGAATATTCAATGGGATAATGAATAATGATGGAAACATCATATGCAATGATTCTCACAAAAACCCATGCTCGTAGCTCTACAGGTTCATCCCTGAACTTCCTCCCCTAAACTATGTCTTTAGTTTTTTTTATAAGTCAACAAAAAAGTATTTATATGTGCACTACAAATGCATTCCATGAGCTCCTCAATGTTGATTCTGTTAGAGCAAATATTTCCATATCTAAATATTATTTACTGGAATTTTTTTTTTTTTTAGTTACTAGGGGAATCGACAATTGCAGCTGGGTTGGTACTCATGTGACACGGGGTTCAAGGATCCATTCCCACTACCACTATACCCCTAGATTCTCCACACCCTTTGAAAGACATGGGACACAGGTAAACATGGGTGGGATTTGATCTCGTGACCTCCAATTTATAACAAGTGACTTCATAACAACTAAACCGCCAATGAGCCACACCTGTGTGGGCTATTATTTACTGGAAAGTTAACATTTCATAGATAACAGAGATTTATCTAGAGTATTTAGTGGCATTTTATTCATATAGTAAGACAACATGACTCTTTCCTCTATTTTTTGTTTTATATTGTTTGACAAGATGGTGGTATTAACAGTGCCCACACATTTCCAGTAAAAACCTATTTATATGTGTATTTAATATATTTATGTCTTAAACTTTAAAATTTGTGTGTTTTTTTCGTTTTAATACAATGGTTAAATAAATCTTGTCGAATACAAACACAAGTTTCCAAATCCGTGAGGCAATGATATTGTAATATAGCATTTCAATGCGAGTTGATATTCTGGTGGAAAATGTGTGCTGGATAGATTGATTGTTGATTTCCTTCATAGGACACATGGAATGTGAATCTAGAATGGTGGAATTACCCCAAGAACACACTTTCCAGACAGCATTAGCTGATTTAATTGTATGCCCATTTTTTTATTTCATAGAGTATTTTGATATTTTCCATGCCTAGCAAAATGACCACTTGTATATAGGTCTAGGAATGGATTATTTATTTACTTTATAAATATAATTTCCAGCCAACATAGTGGTTTTTCGTTTATTAGGACAACTATTTGCAAGTGGTATGGGTCAATGGACCTGGCGAAAGGAGTTTGATAAGGTAAGGGTTCTTGCATTGCCTACATTCTCCCTAGGAATTAATATTTTATATGACTTGCTTGTACCTATCATATAATATAACTTTGCTATTTTCATTTCTAGCCTCTTCATCATGCTTCCTATAGAATGTTTGTATAGAAACATAAGAATATCAGACTTAACTTTCTTTGTTGTGTTCTTATTGTACCATTCCCTGCTTTTAGCACTCTTATGTTCTCTCTGTGTGTTTCCCACCTTGTTTTTTTAACCACTTTCCCTCTATTAGAACTATTTGTTTTCAGATTTTGGCTCCATTTATTCATCGTTTCTTTAAATTAATATTCAAAATTGTGTTTTATTTTTCATTTTATACCAAAATCTTGGACTACCAAACCAAAATATTGCATGAGAAGCCTTTTTTGGGTGGAAATGGAGGTGCTTTTCATGTCATCCAAGCTTCTTCCAACCTTCTCATGGGGAAGAGGAGTCTCAAGTTTTAAAACCTAGTAAGAGAAATTATCCTTTATCCTCCATCTCTGAAGCTACCATTTAGAGTTGTATTACAAGTGTATTATGATAGATTTCTTGGTTTGTCATGGGAAGCATTGTTGGGGTTGAAACAAAGGTATATTGCCATTATATAGCATTTGTCTTGTATCAATAATTTTTAGGAATTGCGGTGACATTGGGACCTCGTGGCTCTTGTTTGACAAATATCTAATGTCTAGGCTAGGATTTTCCTATTGAAGATTCCTGAAGTGGATCTAGTTATTAAGGAGTAGAATGGGTTTGAACCATTCAACCCTATCTACTCTTTAATCACTAAAGCCTCCATTAGATCCTCAATTGATCCCATCTACCTAACTTGGATTTGTTAGGAACTAATCACATCTTTTATGCCATTTTAAATCTTAATTCTTCTTTCATTTTCTGTTTTATAAGATCTGAAAATTTCTGTCATTTACATGTATTAAACTCATCCCTAAAACATCGAATTGCATGGTATGTTTGCCCCAATTTGTGGCTCAGAATTACCTTATGGAAATATTCTTTGTAGCACTGATTAAATCTGGTCTAAAACAGAATTAAAAGGTCCACAAGACTACACATAAATCACAAGCACTTATTGAAGATCCAAAACTATGGAAAGGAATGTGCCTTTCTGCAGTTTTTTAATTTTTTTAAAACCTCCAGGTTTCGTTGCAATATCATCGAACTTTCATCGTGGGTATTACAAAACCGTTGAAACATTGGGTGGCTTTCCATGAATACTGTCACTATAGCGATGCAGTTTCATGGAAACATTACCATTCAACTTGCAGATTTCTTCGATAGAGATTAGTTTTCCACGGTTTTGCGTGGAAGAAATTTCTGTTCAAATTCCAAAGTTCATTGATAGAGGGACAAACGTTCGTTGAAACTGTTCCATAGTTTTTTCATGGAACCAAAATTTTTCTTGGAATTTTTTTGTCATATTTTCATCATTATAGGAATGATAAGTTTGTCGATAGAGCGATGAAATGAAAAAAATGAATTAAAAAAAATCAATTTCAAGGCCACCGTATAGAGAACACGTGGCAGCCAGTTTTTGTCTCTATATCGACGACTTATAAAGTTCGTTGTTATAGCGACGAAATAAGTTCCATGAAACATTGTGACCGTTATTTTCACAATTGAGATGACTAAGTGTGGAAATAGCAACAAAAAATCGTCGCAAATTTGCTCATATGTATTAGTGAGCTAGTTGAAGTGAGGAACTAGTTGTTTAGTGCACCCCGAAGTTCTTGGTTCCCTGGATATACTAGAGAATTATTTTGTCCGCTCTCCAATGTAGCTCATGTGGCTGGTGCATATGTCTTTCTACAACACTTATGTCATAACACAAATTAGGTCTTGTGTGAGTGAGGTAGAGCAAGATGCCCACTAGTTGCCTATAGAGTGTAAAATCTACCAATGGAGAATTGCCAAATTCATGCATTTTAATACCAGAAATAAAGGGATACTTGGATGCCTTACACCCAACCATGTTGAAATTATTTAGCAGGTTTGAAGCATACTATGGTTGACTCATCTTGATTCCTCTTTCATTTTTCTCAATTTCCAAGCCCAAAAATTGCCTTAGCAATCGTAGGTCTATCATGGCAAATTCACTGTGAAAAGATGACTTAATTTGGCCAATTAAATTGGTACAGCTATTTGTAATAAGAATATGATCAACATAAAGAACAATGACCTATAAAATTCCATCATGTTGCTACAAATACACATTAGGGTCTGATTTTCATCTAGTGAAGCCAATTGAAAGAAAGAAAGCATTGATTTTTGCATACCAAGCCCTGGGGGCTTGCTTGAGTCCATACAATGACTCATCCTAAATACCAATGAAATGTCCTCTTGTAAACCTTTAGGATGCTGCATATATATTTATTCTTGTAGCTCACCATGTAATAAAGCACTCTTAACATCCATGTGGTGAACTTCCCAATTTTTACTAGCTATCAGTGCTAAAACTAGTCTAATTGAGTCCATCTTTGCAACAACACTATTACGGAGAAAACTTTGCAACAACAAAGGTTTATGTGTAATCAACACTATTACAGAGAAAACTTCCTATGGCTTGGGGTGTACCACAATAGATAGAGAATCCATAGAAATAAATCCCTTCCCAATATGCAAGAGAAATAGAATGTCTAACACTAAAGGATCTCGAATCATACCTTATTCCGGACGGTTGAAGTAGATCCCCACTGAGCTTTTTCCAATCCTGCTTGATTTAGCAATTCACTCTCAACAACAGTAAACAAGGAAAGCATGCTATATAATATAGTGTTATTCCTACTCTAGCATATATAATCAACAATGCATAAGCAATTAAACACATCCATGGATTCAATATTCATTTAAATGCACATCATTGGAAATAAAAGATATTTCTATTAATAAAATTAGAGATTACACAAGTGGCAATCTCTGTCGACACATCTACGAATTGGAGAAACTGAGTCCTTCACTTGGGCCTCCACCACCTTAATCCTCCATATCTTGATAGAAAGCTCATAAGAAAAGGCAAGCTTGGGAAGAACACAAAGTGCTCCAAGGGACAAAGGGATGCAGACTCAAGTACAAGCAAGTTATAACAACAATGGACTATAGTTCTCTTGCTCTTCAATTCCCTTCTCTTCAATGTATCCAAGGGGTTCCTTATATAGTGCTTCAATGGGGTAATGGAAGGTCAAATCCAAGAGATCTCGAGGCATATGGAAGGCTAAGAGATAAGTGATTCAGATCCACATCAAGGAAATCTCCAAAAGTATTTAGACCTATGCACACATCACGATGTACATGGGTTTAAGGGTAATATCCGCAAGAAAGGGATTAAAATTCATGTAAAACAAATAATATGTGTTTTTAGGGATGATATTGGAAACATCAAAGGTACAATATTGGTCAATGGGGTCCAAAGATTCTGAAGAGGGACAGGGAAGTCCATAAAAGTGTGATCAACCATGTGTGGTAAAATCAGCTGTAACAGATGCCCCCTAATGTGTGAGGTCCAAGGGGTAAAATACATTATAAATCCATCCCAGAAGTGGAGTGATGAAGAACCAGGTGGAAGAACCAACCATCCATCAATATAGTACAATAATCAATCTCTACATATGACTGCAAATACATATAGCAGTCCCAGATACATAAAAGTACAATGGCCATGAATAGGCATGATACAAAATATGACATGTGTGGTCATCGCCACGTACAATACATAATAGATCAAAATCTCCATGGTGAAGATATACAAAGGATCATGATCTCCATGAAAGCTGAAGATATACAATGGATCAAGATCTCCATAATGGATGAAGATATCTGACATACACTGGAATCAAGTCACGAGAGCTGAAATCTCATGAACACTGGCACGATCAAGGAGGTAGCATATGTGGAATGCCACCAATCTAGAAATTCTTCTACACACACTACTATGAGTACATGTCCTACTATGTGAATAAAGGTGTCGAGGTCGAACATAGTAGTCCATCGCCTAATTATCAGTCATTGATGTATACTGTTAACAGACGCGAGATAACCCACCTATAATGAAAATGGGAGTCAAGGTACTAGAGTGCAATCTAACAAGTGTGAATAGATGTGTTGAGGTTGAACACTTGAAATTATCCATCAATCAGGGGACATGGATGTATTCCCAAAACTTTATATGGCAAGAGAACCTACCACTGATGACTGTAAGTCTCAAGGCACTCAAATGACTCTAGACTCCTATCCCTGAATAAATGATCTAAAATCAATGGGATGGAATCTGCTGGAAGGAGGGAATTAAGGCATCCCCCATCAACCAACATGAGGTACTTAGCAATGCTTTATAATGTGGAAGGAATCAAACAAGATGTGCATGAACCAGTAATAGTACCGGGAATTGCTGACATGCAAAGTCAAGACAATTGAGGAATGGTCGACTCAGGCTTCAACTTCCTTCGAACAAGAGCATAAAGGTGAATGGTGATTGAATGTAGGTAGCATAGACTCGATATACAAAACTAGGACATCTTTGTGACACATGAGGCATTAACAGAGGCTCCATAAGGACTGAAATCTTAACCAGTCGGTGGAGATAAGATCAGAGAAACAAGTATATATCCTAAATTCAAACTACTAACCCAACCAATGGATGTGATATACAGTGCTCTGTTTGAAGGTGACATGACTTGACTGTTGCCAAAGATAACATCTTTTCTTGTCCATCTTTTTGGTTTTTTGGACTTTTTTCAGATATTTTGAAAAGCTTGAAAAAGAGTAAGAGTGCTTTATAGTTACAAATCTAGGAGGAGACGAGTGTCAAGGGGAAAAAAAACTAGTTCCAAGCAGCGGAACATACCTATGCTCAATGCAAGGAAACATGTGCAAGATAACAACACTCGGGGGAATGTCCCCTCCCAGTAAAAAATGGGGGATCAAGCTGTAAAAGATATATAAAAAAGTCTATGCTTGGCTAGACATGAGACAAGCTCGGGCTATATGGCTAATAATCAAAGTCAGGGAAAAAATGGGGGATCAAGCTGCAAAAGATATATAAAAAGGGCTATTATTGGCTAGACATGAGACAAGTTTGGGCTATATGGCTGATAATCAAAGTCAGGGAAGCCGACGTAAGGCTCAATAAGGCAAGCAAAACTCATGATAATGCAATTACAACTTGACATATACAAGGGAGTCCCGGTGAAATGGGCAGCATAAAGTTCAAGAGGAGTATGAAGATCTTGCTCAAAGTCATGGCAGTACTATACAAAGGACTGCCAGACCCTAAAGGAGAAATGTCGGCATGGGCACCAAATGCAAAATAGGATCTAACTAGGGTACCCATGTATGGTAAAGCTCTACCATTCACAACATGTCACTTCTAAAAGCATCAAGAAGGTTTTGTGACAAGATGGAATGGGTTCATACCTAAAGTTAAGATGAAATGGTCATGAGATTATGAAAAGTGAAAATGGATGTAAAACCTAACCTATATGCAATTTTAGACATAATACCTAAAATAGGCATGAACGGGTCAAAGCCATAGTAAAACCGCACTCAAAATGGATTCTTACAACATCAAATTAGTTCAAACAGTCCAAAACGGTCAGAAATGGTAAAAAACTATAGAAAGTGGGTAAAAATTTCAAAAAAATTCTATAAATAGTGAAAAAGTTTAAAAAATTTCACACCATTTGAATTTTTTACCCTACATAGTGCATTTGAGTTCAGAACTTCAGAAGCGAATTCCGGGAGCATCGTCCAGTGGAATCTCTCTCCGTTTGATCTAGGTAGATTCTCATGTTCTTATCTTTCATTTTCATGCAAATTTTTTAATATTTCATGGTCTATTTAATTTTTTGAGCCATCCAAACTTATGTGTTTCAGACCACGTGAAAATCAGGCATTTTTTCTCATATAGGGTTCACCATACGCAAAAAATGCACGGAAATCCGTGTACATACGCGGCTGTTTTGAAAATAGTCACATATAGGGACGCAAACAAGGTTTTAATAGGAAAATACTAATAAAAAACTTGGTATTTTGTTCAAGATGGTGTTAGAGTGGAGAGAAAGAGAGCATGGTGATGTTGTGGAAGCTGTGCAAGGTGATCTCATGGATCAACAAGCATTACGGGCATGTGGATTGTACAATTTTTGGTGTCTTGGCAGCCTGGGGGCCAAACCAAGACCATTCCAGCTACTGGTAGACTATTGGGATCTAGAGTCTGAAACATTTCAGATAGATGGGATGTCACTCAGCATTGAGGTTGAGGACATATATTTCATCACAGGTTTGTCCCGACAAGGGGTGATGGTGAACCTCTGATCTTGTGGGCTAGGAGGGGGGATGACCATAGATGAGTACATAGTTGTGTACTACTTTTCAGATACGAAAAAGGTTGGGAGTCAAATCCCAAAAAAATCTATTTAGATTTTGGGGCTGAAAGACATACTTTTGGCACTATGCAAGATTGCAGGGTTGGCTTCACTCCACCAGGCCTCATAGCGAATGATTTTCTACGCGATAGAGTGCATGCAACCTAAAGTATATGATTGGAGTACTACGCTGTTGAGCAACATGAAACAATAGCTCAGTGACTACAAGATGGGTAGAGTGTGGAACTTTAGGTTCAACAGTATACTGAACACGTTTTTCTTTGAGCGGGTGCCAGGACTAAGCCCCAGGGTAGACATTGTACCACATGGAGTCCAGGATCCAGGCCAACGATGCTGGGTGAATGTCATGTGCAGACTGGGCGGTGACAGGGTGGCTAACCCCTACCCAACATATTTCTTTCCATGGTGGTGGAGACAAATTGTCTCCATACACGACTACCCCTATGTAGGGATAGAATTCTGTAGAGACCCAGATATGCCCCTACCACCAGGAGCAGCTTATGGTGACATAAGTAAAGAATCCCAAACCCACTTTTTAAGTTTTGAATTATTTAATTTTTTTGTGTTTTTTAATATATGAACTCAAAAGACATGTTTTTGGTGTGACGAGACATAGTGACAATCTGTCATGTATATGCAGATGTAGGACCACGACGGCCAGATGGCTTTCCTTATCATCGACGGAGGGGAAGACGTCATGCTATTATGGGTACGGATGTGGAGCGGACGCTCCAAAGCATCCACATGAACTTTGTTCATTTGACACATAGAGTACCCATGGCACAAGTCAAGGACTTGCCTGAGGCCATGCATCACCAGGTGGTTGGAGTACCATGAGCATGGGTTTGACTATTTCGCCAGCTAGCTAGAGCCGTAGTGTGCTATCATGATCAGAACCCTCCTCCACCACAGTCTTAGAGACTTGAGTGTATTCATTTTTGTATGACCATGTAGTATATTTTGGTGGCTCGGAAGCCCCAATTTTGTATATGACACTTATGTATTATGATGTCACTTTTTGAAGTTAATGAAATTTTTTTTTGATGATTGATTTTATTTTAATTACATGTGTGTAAAATGTGTGTTTGCGATATGCTTATGGTCTATGAAAAAAATTCCAATCTAACACATAGTTAGCATATGAGCTAGTAACTTGATTAAAAATTCTTGGAACATGAATGTATGTTATACTCTCAAATTACCGTTCTAGCAATCTAACACATAAGAATATTTATAATAATGTTTGTTAGATCCCTAATATGATACAAGCCATTAAGCTGTGAAACCACTAACTGCGAATCAAGACGTACCTCAAGAGAATGAACACCATGTGAAATGGCATCATGCAATAACTCATTGACGGCACTATATTCAACAACATTGTTGGAAGAAGGTCGTAAAAATACACCTCCTGAAGACAATACTTGACCCATAGGAGTATAGATCACCCAAGTAGTCAAAGCTGAGTTTTGAGTGTGGCGGTTAGCACCATCAGCAAATCCTATGTAAACAAAAGATTCCATCGATATTTGCCATAAGAAACGAAAGCTAATCAACAAACCTGATTACCATAAGAAAACCTAACTGTGCAATGCAAAACTATACAATAATATACAAAAATCAGCCCTGGCTGAAGATCATGCATAGTATTTTTTAAGATAGAGCCCATTTCTAGGCTCTGCTAAGGCCATCCCTTCATAATCAACCAGCTCATAGGCACCTTTCTCTAATACTCATTTAACCATGTAAGGACCATGCCACATGGGATTAAATATCCTTTCCCCCAAGGGTTCTTTATATTGATCCCACAAAAGGACCAAGTCACCTTCACTAAACCTCCTTGGATGGACAGACTTATCATATTGGACCTTAACGTGATGCTTGTCAACCTCTAGAGCCACTAAGGCATCTCAGGGCTGGTCATCAAGCTGCTCTAAGTGGACCAAACACTCTTCCAAGGTAGAAGTGTCTGGTAAAATCTCCATAGCTAGCTTTAGAGAAGGGATTTCACATTCAACCAGTAAAAATGACTCCACCCCATGCATAAGATAATAGGGATAAAAATCAGTGGCAGTCTTAACCGTGGTTCTATAGGCCCACAAAGCTGTTTACAACATGATATGCAATTAGTATTGGTTTGTCTGATGGTTTGTTAGAGAATAGACTTAAGTGATTTGTTCACTACTTCAACTTGTCCATTTGCTTTAGGGTAATAAGAAGAGGAGTGCTCTTGCTTATACCCTAACTTGGAAGCCAACTCTTCCATCATTTTTTTTCTTTTTTCTGAAAGTGCCTACCATGGTCAGTGACAAGCTCTTTCGAAATGCCAAACTGGTGATAACCTGGTTGAAAACGAAATGTACGCCTATCTCATCGTTAGATTTAATTGTGGACATAGCCTCTACCCATTTCGTGAAGTAATCGACAACCACAATAATATGATGATTCCCCCCAGCTGAAGTTGGGTTGCAATCCATAAAATCAAGCCCCCACTTGGTGAAGGGACTGACGGTGACAATAGGATGTAACGGGGCTATATGTGAGCGCATATTACGTGCAAACACCTAGCAAGGGTGACACTTCTAGCCCGCTCTCAAATTTTTTTTGGCTGTATAAAGCCCAGATAAATTACCACCACACACCCTTCCGTGGCAATCATTAAGCACAACCTCAGCCTCATCATGGGTTAAACAATGACATAAAATGGAATCTACCCCATGGTGGTACAAAGTGTTATCCACTATAGGGTAGTTCTTAGCTACATCACGTAATCGTTGTCGCTCATCCCGTGAGAGGTTAGTAGGGACTTTCAATGTTTGCAAATACATGATGATATCCTTGTACCAAGGGTACATAGTTGAGATTAGGAATATATGCTCATCGACAAAAGTATCCTCATAAACCTCCTCTTCCTCCAAATTTGGGAAATCTAATCTGAGCTCCGCAAAGATTAACGATTTCTTCGATTTCACCGAATAGAATTCAAGATCAAACTCTTGCAAAATCACAATCCATTTATTATATTTTCCCCCAATCATCCTTCTAGTGAGGACGAAATGAAATGGATTGATATGAGCTATGACCAAAGTTTGGCAAAGGAGAATGTAATGTATCAAAAACTGAACCGCATGAACGGTGGCCAAGGCTAGCTTCTCCACATGGGAATAATGAATTTCCGCATTAAGGTTTCAACTCGAATAATATATGACATGATCTTGGAGCACATCATCATCCTGAACAAAAACCATACCAACTGTCTGCTGATATGCAGCCACATAAATCAAGAAATCATGGCTATAGTCTGGGGGACTAAGCACGGGGGCCATTGCTAAGGCTCACTTAAGAGCATCGAAAGACTCCTGGGCTCGCTCATCCCAATAAAAAGGAGTGTCGTTCTTCAAAATATGCATAAATCCTTTAGTCAAGTGGAAAAATTAACCATGAATCTTTGCAAGAAGTTCACCATGGCTTGTAAACATTGAAGGTGTATAATATTATGCGGGGGAGACAATTGAAGTATTGCCTCAACCTTTAAGGGATCGACTCTAATACCTTCCTTGGATATGATGAATCCTAGTAAATGACCAACAGTCATGCAAAAGATGCATTTATGAGGATTTGAACGAACTTGATAATGACGACATCTTTTGAACACTAATCTCAAATGATATGGACGATGCACTCTCAAACGAGAGTGAGTAGTGAGATAATCCAAATATACTTTGATAATCATTTTAATATCGTGAAAGATTAAGGTCATGGCCCATTAAAATGTAGCTCTGGCATTTTTAAGGCCGAAAGGCATTTTTCGATATGCAAAATTACCCCAAGGACAAATAAATGCGGTCTTGTGTTGATACTCAAGCTTAATTTGAATTTGATTATATCCAGAAAATCTGTCCATAAAGGAAAAATACCTCACTTCCTACACACTCATTCAAAATATGATCAATAAATGGTGTGGGGAAATTATCCTTAGGATATGCTCGATTTAAGTTATGAAAATCAGTGCATATTCGGATTGCTCCATGCTTCTTATCCATTGGAACAAGATTTGAAACCCACTCCATCAAGGGAATGAGATAGATAAAACCATCTTTAAGTAGTTTCTCTGTCTCAGCTTTAATGGCGGGTGCTTTTCTAGGATTCACTGCATGCAAACATTGTCGAATTGGTTTTGCATTCGGATACATCTTGATCTCATGTTCGATAATATGAGGGTCTATACCTGGCATTTCTTCATATGACCAAGAAAAAATGTTGTGAAAATATTTAAAAAACTCAGTATACTCTTTGATCTCATTGAAGGAACAACCCACCCTAATGTAGATATTCTCAACCTTGCCAGGATCATGAGAAATATTTATAGGATTTTTTGGTGACAAATTAGCCATGTTCCCATCAACCATCTAACCAGGAGAGCTTAATGGGACCATGGGGCTACCAATATTCTCACTAAGAATCTCCCTAAAGTCATCACACTCCATACGATCAAGCTTAGGAAGAAAATATGATTGATGATGCAACTCTTTCGAGGTTGCTCAACCCCAGACATGGCCTCAAGAATAGCTTCATCCGATGAAAAAACATCATTAAGGAAATCATGTGAGTGAGATGAATCTACTGCCCATGTAGGAAGCACATACAGGTCCTCCTCATCCATTTGTGAAGAGGAAGGACTAGGCTCTGCAACCTGATGAAGACTCGTTTAATACACCACCATTGTTGTAGGAAACGACACGTCTATTTCAACAAGAACACTCGATGTACTCGATGAAGGAAGAATCCAAGGATATTCCATATGGGTAGTGAGAAAAGACACCGAATTCGATGAGGATGAAGCCCCACCAAAACTAGACCCAACCGTAAGAATGGGCACAAGAAAACTAAAGGTTCCCATAAGAGAAGGATACATACCTATGCCCACACTCCCAGTTTTCGGTTGAGAATGATCAATAATTGGGATAGAAGCTCTAGATGATGCATTGACACTCAGATTTTGGAATGAATTTTGATCAATCGTAACAATATTCCCATTAAACGGAAAACATATCACTCGAAATAGGGAAGAAGCTACAGCTTGCATGCTATACATGCAATTCCTACCCAACAAAATATTGTAGTCAAGGGGTGCATCAACTGCCTTGACCTTGATCGTGATAGTCTTTCCTCCCAATTGGACCTCTAGAGAAGGAAGAATCCCATGCGATCAAAATGATCTACCATTGAAAGCTGTCAACATGTTGGCAGATTGAGACAATGTAGGAGAACCTAAGCCCTTCCAACAAGACAAAGACATCACGGAAGCAACATCTCCTTCATCAAAGACAGTACGCATGATGGTGTTGTTAAGAGACTTTACATGAATCAAAAGAGACACATAGTAAGGCAAGCGAGGTTGTACTCCCATGGTTTCAAATTTGATAATGGAAGAAGAGATATTGTCACTAACCCCAAGAGAAGACAATAAGGCTTTCCTCTGCGGTGGACATGTTTGAATCACTTCTAACGTGGACATCACACAAGGAGTCTAGCCCAAATCCTTGACAAATAAATAGTTCTAGGTGGATCGGGCATTAGGATTGTGCCCCGAACACTTTAAGACTCCCTTAGGAATGCGAGGTGGAGCTTTAGGTTTATCCATAGGATTTTTGATTTGCAAAGGGCTCTCAGGTGGGGAAGGTTCTTTCCCAAGATGTGGTTGTGATGAACCATAATCTTTTGCATGAGTCACAAATTTAGCAGCACACACCATGTTGATGCAACCGTGACCACTAGTGGCATTTAGAGGATTTTGATTTCCACCAGATGCACAACAAGGATCAACGATCCTCGAGTTCATATTTTGATTATTGGGTAAAGGATTCATAAACACAGCTGGGCCCTATGTTATGAACTTCAAGGCATCCTCCATATGAGGGCACAAGTGAGTGAGGTGGTATTCCTTACACAAATTACAAGGAAAATTTACCTTCCCTTTAGACTGCTTGTCCCCCTAGCATTATTAGTGTTCTTGTTATTATTATTAGCATTTTCGTTCTTATTCCCACCCTTATGATTATTTTTTCCTTTTTCCTTATTCCTTCTAAGCTGCTGGTTGCCTTTCAGGTTCGACGATTGCATAAAGAGTACACTCATCGATTTGGTAGGTTGTGACAAAGATGTTGCTTGTCTCGATGCAGATTGGTTAATTGATAACTGGCTCACTTGTTTTGTAACCAAGTCCACAAGTTTGGTACTAGTAGAGCCAACAATACCATCGGCATGTGTCCTAGGCTTGATCTTGGGGTTGAAATTGGATCTTGGAGCATTTGGTATAATCTCATACAAAAGTCCAGATTGAGCATAGATCAAATCCAACTCTTGTTCCCTAAAGATATCTTGTTCCCTCGTTTTGAACTCCGGATGTAGAAACATCCTTCATGATGTAAGGTGACAACGATTTGAGAAACCATTCTAGAACAAACTCTGGTTGTATAAAGGCTTTGATTAACCGTTTTCATCTACACTGCTCTTGAATATGATATGAAATGTGTGTGTCTTTGTCTTACCGGAAGGTCGTCAAGAGTTTGATATCGATGTCGTAGCATATGGGTAACTGGAAATGATTAAGGAAATTCATAGCAAGATCATAAAATGTAGCAGAAGCCCCCCCCAATAACTCTATATACCATTTCACTGCAGGACCCATGAGGGTGCGTTGAAATAGCCTCAAACAGATGGAATCATCGTGTAAGGAATTGGAAGAGCACCAAAGGTGGAAAGTGGTGACATGCTCACCAGGATATTTCCCAGCCTTACCTTTGAACTTGGGAATGTCCAAAGGAAGCTTAGTAGGGACTGTCGGCCATGCCGGGTTATGAGACACAGGATCGTTCATCAATCTCGACAAGTCAAGTAAGTTCAATGTTGCAAGGAAAGGGAGCCTAGGTTGAGCTGATCAATTCCATGCTCCCTGGTAGTTTTGATTCATGTAAGGTTGATTGCTATAAATGCCATGCCCTTGGCCATAATAACCTCCTCCCATTTGACCCATGAATGGATGCATGGAAGCATTGTGATGTGGGGTACCTTGATTATGAGGTGCTACAAAGCCATAATTAGAAGAGTAAGCAGGTTGTTGATACCCGTACCCATATGGTTGATATTTTTGTCCATACTGCTGTCCATAAGAATGTCCATGAGAAGATCCATAAGGTGTTCCATGGGATGTACCATGAGAAGGTCCATAGTTTGGTATATGGGGAGCTCCATGAGGTGGAACATGAGACGATACAGAAATAGGTACATGACCTGTTTACACAATAGGATGTACTTGGCTCTAAGATACTACTGTGTTAGTAGTCACAGAATGAACATGGCTAATAGCAACATTTCCGCTTGAAGGACCACATGAGTTAGAGGGAGGATGGGTTGTTAAAAAACATTCAAAGGAATGAGGTTCGAAGATGAAGGGACATGTGAAGGAATGTAAGTGGTGTTCCCAATGTTCACTCATCTTGGTCCCGGTATCTAAATAGGATTACTAACACTAGGCCTAGGAGGAGCATGTGAAGACGCCTCCACCACAGGGATGGAAGGTGCAATGTGACTAGTGCCCCCAAACCTCTCCACATGGAAAAGAATCGGAGTGCCCCCAGGTGTAGTTCCAGGGTCAAATTTCGACTCGACATAATATGCTAGATCGGGGTTAGGGATATCAGGTATGTCATATCTAACATTACTAGTGCTTGTGGGTTCATAGTGAGTCTTGTTGCTCAAAAACCAATACCGGCGACCTATGAATGAGGGATCATAACCAGATTGTGACGGCTGTTCATGTGATGGATAATATATTCTAGTAGGATATTCCTCCCCAATCTCGTGAGGTGGGAAGACATCTTTGGAATATCATCCTCATGATATCCCATGGTGTGTGAATCAAAGTGAGAAGTATTCTACCCAGACTATATGGTTCCCTCTCCCAAAGGAGGAGGAGACATGGAAGGCGGAAGTTCTGCTAAACGATGAGAATGGCGGGGTGTTGCACCTGAATCCTTAATGACTCAAAAAATGAAAAGACTCAATCTAATTATGCAAAACCCAGGAAAAATAGCATGCACAGAGTATACACCTAAAAATGTAAATCCAAATCACAAGCAAACCAAGTGTAGGATATGTGAGCTCTCGAATGAAGTAGGTATGTCTTGCCTAAGAGAGGCTTGAGATTCCCATACATAACAAGCGGAGGTTCGTAACAAATTATAGTTTTGCCTCAGCTTCAACACATATAGCGACTATGTTGTCCAACCCCTACCTGGCTAGGACACCTACAGAATAACTTCTGCAAATACCCCCTCAATAGCCTAGGTAAGGAAACTAAGGTCACCTCAATATAATCAATGCTCAAGTAGATAGTCGTAGGAGGGATTGACATTATGGGAAGGGTAGAAAATCCCGAAGCCGAAAAGCACAACTAGTACCCTATGGGTGCACTAGATAATACCTCAAAGGCCCCTAGATATGAATACAATCCTAAAAATATCTCTGGTGCCAATCAATCACAATCAGTGGTCATCCCAATCATAATTGTTCACACTTCATCGTGCTTAACTCCCTTGTAATAGGAGGATCCTAAGAAACACTAATTATATAAAGGATTTCACATTCTCACCTGGACAGACACCTAATTATTTTGTTTAGTGGTCTTGGAGAAATAACTCACAAGGAACTATTCCAAGACCCTAAAACCTAGTCTTGTTGGTGCACCCTAGAAAAGAAAAGAGTGTAATTCATTTTATCATGCGTTGATTGTAATTGTCTTTATTACTCAAAGGGTAAATGGACGTGCAACTAATGATGTTATGACACAAGAAGAAGTAAAAGGCACACCTAACAATCAATGCAAATGCACTGTGTCGAATGAAAAACATGGTGTGCTACTACGTGAAGTGCAATTTTTTTCCTTCAAATGTATATGCAATCATTCCTATATGAAAATCTCACTAATATTCACCAAGCAAACCTAATGTAACTACCATGCTAATGCAAAATTCAAACAATGCATAACTATGCAAAAAGAAAAATGTTTTTGTATTTTTGAATTAAATGAGATAAAAAGCAAAAATATGAGTCTACAACCCTTAAACTCTGCAACCACTCACAAACAACAGCTAAGCAAAGAACCAAGGTAAAAGATACCTAATGCACTAATCTCAAAACAAAAAGTGGAAAATGAAATGACAAGAACATTTTCAAAAAACAAATTAAAAGAAGTCTTTGGTCAGAAACAGGGGTGTATACAGACTCCAAAAGCATCCAAGAAGACCCAACAATAATCCAAACTCACCTAACAACACTTAATCTTCCCCAAAAAAGAAAAAACAGGGCATATGTGACTATTCTCAGTAAACTTGCTTACATACATGAATATTCCAAGAAAACCCGCATGTACACGCGAATGTGAAAGAAAAACCCGCATACAGGAATAAAAAGAGAGAAAAATAAGGTAAATAGATAAGTTGAGACAAACTTTACTCGTACAGGACACTACAGGGAAAACATTCCCCCAGACTGGACACAGAAATAGAGAAATTAGAGCAATTTAATCACATTGAATGCCGAAAAACCCCCAAAGAAAAACAACTAGGAACATCCCCAGTAGAGTCGCCAATTCTACTACAGAGAAAAATTCCTATGGCTTGGGGTGTACCACAACAGACAAAGAAACTGCAGAAATCAATCCCTTCCCAATATGCAAGAGAAATAGAATGTCTAACACTAAAGGATCTCGAATCATACCTTATTCCAGATGGTTGAAGTAGATCCCCATTGATATTTTTCCAATCCTGCTTGCTTTAGCAATTCACTCTCAACAACAGTAAACAAGGAAAGCATGTTATATAATATAGTGTTAGGCCTAATATAGCATATATAATCAATAATTCATAAGCAATTAAATGCATCCATGGATTCAATATTCATTTAAATGCACATCATTGGACAGGAAAAGATATTTTTATTAATAAAATCAGAGATTACACAAGTGACAACCTCTATCGGCATGTTTGCGAACCAAAGAAATCGGGTCCTCCACATGGGCCTCCACCACCTTAATCCCCCATATCTCGATAGAAAGCTCACAAGAAAAGGAAATCTTGGGAATAACACAAAGTGTTCCAAGGGACAAAGGGATGCAGACTCAAGTACAAGAAAGTTATGACAACAATGGACTATAGTTCTCTTTCTCTTCAATTCCCCTCTCTTCAATTTATCCAAGGGGTTCCTTATATAGTGATTCAATGGGGTAATGGAAGGTGAAATCTGAGTGATCTCAAGGCATATGTAAGGCCAAGAGACAAGCAATTCGGATCCACATCAAGGAAAACTCCAAAAGTATTTGGACTTATACACACATGTCGATGTACGTGGGTTTAAGAGTAATATCCTTGTATATATGCAAGAAAGGTATTAAAATTTATGTACATCAAATAATAGGTGTTTTAGGGATGATATTGGAAACATCAAAGGTACAATATTGGTCCATGGGGTCCAAAGAGTCTGCAGAGGGACAAGGAAGGCCATAAAAGTGTGATCAACCATGTGTGGTAAAATCACCTGTAACAAACACCATGGACCTGAGAATAGCCCTTACCAACTAATATTTCCTTATGTTTCAGATCAGAACCATCAGCAAATAGTTTGGCCCGGAAAACTCATTTGCATCGAACAACTTTCCTCTTGGGAGGAAGGGGAACCAATTCCCATGTATTGTTCTTTTGGAGGGACTGAAATTCTTCTTCCATTGCTGATATCCATCTTGGGTTATTATAAGATTGCTGATATTACCAAGGATCAGTCCCAACCAGCATATAAAAGTTCTCATCAAGAGCCCTATCACTTGCAAATCAATCTCTTCTAGTTTGTGATCTAGTCTTCCTAGGCTCATGGGGATTGCCTTCCAATTCCACGGCTGCTTGTACAATGTTTTCAGCCAACTTAAGCCTAGATGGTGAGTCATCTTCAGAAATTTTTCTATCATAAGTATCAGAAAAAAAATAGCATTTATCATCACTTACATATTCGAATGGTTGAGGAGAGGAGAATTCCCTCGGTGCAAGATCGAAATCAACATTTGGCTCCTCTTCAAATTTCACACTTCTCTCAACAAATGTCTTGCAAGTGGAGGTGTCAAAGATCTTGTAACATTTTGTTTCTTCACAATATAAAACCATTATGCACTCCTTTCTTTGTGGTTGCAAGGCTTTTATCTTCTTAGAGGGGATTCTAGCCCATGCTTTTGTCCTAAAAATTCTGAATTTTGAGACATTTGGATTTTGACCAAACCATGCATCATAAGGTGTCATTTATTTTAATTATTTGTGAAAGGATCTATTTTGTATATGAGCATTAGAAATAATTGATTCATCCCATATCTTGGGACTTAGATCCATTGCTTCTATCATGCAAGTGGCCATCTCCTTGAGTGACCTATTCTTCCTCTCAGCCACACCATTTTGCTGTGGTGTGTAGGGAGTTGAGTGTTGCATTTGGATGCCACACTCCTCACAAAGTTGTTGTAGGTTCTTATTCACATACTCCTTTCCATTATCAGTACTAAGGACTTTAATCTTATTCCCACTCTGATTTTCTACAAGTTCTTTCCAAATATTGAGCTGCTGAAACACCTAAGACTTTAATTTCAGAAAATACACCCAACAAAATCGAGCGTAATCATCTCTGAATGTAAGCACATTCTTAGATCCACCATATGAAGGACTGGGTAATTGACCAATTAGATCAGAATGCACCAACCCAAGTGTTTGTGTTGCTCTCCTTTCATTCCCCTTCTCGTAGCTTTGATTAGGATGCTTCCCAACTACGCACCCAATGCATGCTCCATTTGATGATCTGATTTGTGGAAGACCTTCCACCATCTCATCTTTGTGTAGTGCCTGCAATTATTTGTAGTTCATGTGACCAAATCTCTCATGCCATAGCTTCAAAACCTCATGGCACGTGATAGAAGTGCTTGGTCATTGGAAGTGGGGATGAAGTTAGAGAACTTATACATCCTCTCATAGTGGTCTGCATAGCCAATTATAATGAATTTTGGCTCTCCTATATGGGTCATCTGATATACTGACAAAAGTTTTTCTGCAATATCTGGTACATACAATAATTCACTGAATAAGCAATGATCTAAATCAATCCTCCTAATCACTTTGGTCTGGAGTTTTGAATCATTTTCCATTCAAACTGTTGGGCCAACATTTGAACTCATGGAGGAGAAGAGCTTTCTCTTGGATACCATATTCCTCGAAGCCCCTGAATCAATGAAAAAATATGAAGAGTTAGAAGTACCTTCCACCAAAGCATGACATTTCTCCTTACTCTCACTTGAACTGGAGTTTCCATCCTTCTTCCTTGCACTATCAGGGACTGGAATGTTATTCTTCTCCAGCAGCTGGGCCATGGTGTCAATGGTATTTTTCATGAATGAGATATCTAGATGCCATACCTTATGTAAATAGGTGAATTTTTCCTTCTCTTTTCCCTTCTTGTCCTTCTCCTTGGAAATATTCAAACTTGCAACACTGGATTTGGGTTTTTCTAGGTTTTTCTTCTCCTCTGGCAGCTTCAAATACTTGGACTTGGGCTTTCCCTTTGAGGAATTTGAAAATCGCACTGCTAGTGATTGATCCTTGATCTTGATGGTTCCCATTTGGACAAGTTTGTCTTGCTCCTGAGTGAGTGACTCCATGAAATTTTCCATATTGGGCATTTGCCAGTTTCGAAGTGTTAACTTGCCGGAGTGGAATGTACTCACAAAAACTGAGAACTCTGGCCCCAAATTTGAAAGTATAGACAAGATCAATTGGTCCTATTTATTTTCAATACCACACTACTTCAAATACAACACAAGTGAGTAAAATTTGGTGAAGAAGTTCTGGATTGTGTCATAGTGCGCTGGGCTCAAGCTCATAAGCTCATTCTCAAGTTGGTGACCACGTAGTTCATCAATTTTCCCAAATAGTGTCTCTAGTTTTACCCAGACCTCATTGGGTATTGTCAAACTGTTAATGTGGAACAATATCTATATCGATATGCTTAGACACAATAATACAAATGCCTCATCCAATCTGTTCAAGTACTTGGCTTTCTCAACTGTAGAATTTGGTTCCACCTCAGTGCCCATGGTAACTCTGTAAAGCCCTCTGGCTCTCAGCTGAATCATGATCTTTGCATTTCAATAAAATAAATTGAAGGTTTTTATCATGATGTGGGTAACCTCCATTTCTTCTTGTGCTGATCATGAAGAAATTTGTCAGATGTTCTGCAAAAACACAATTTCGATTTTATCTAGAACTCCACTAAAAATGCAACTCAAATCACTCTGAATTGATCTGTAACTCAAAAATATACAACCGGATATGATACCATGTGATAAATTCAAACCATAGGAGAATCTAGGAGCATTAGTGAATCTCACAAATCAATTTTGGTGTAGAACTGGCAAAAAACCATCAAATGAAAGACAAATTACACACACAATGTGAATTGGAACAAGATAATTTTGGACTGTCTAACGATGGAAAACATTATTATCAATTATATAATACAATACAATATATTCATGAATCTTTGGAATCCAATTGTGAGCATACAATTCAAAACTGCCAAAATGGCATCAAACCCCCCTAGGTGGGCCAATCATGTCCCAAATCACTCAAAACAGCCACGAATTAATGAGTTGACATGGCTGATGTGTTTTTTGTCAATTATTACACCTTGGAAAATGTGGGTGTGGAAATATGGGTGGTTTAGAGTCTCAATGCAGCATTTAATGCACCAAATCAAGCCAAAATTGGCCAAAATCCCACTCTAGCACTCCAAGTCAACTTAACTGACCACATCCAATGTATGGGAGCACAAAATCAATGATAAGGGCACACATGTGGATTTTTTACTGAATTGGAATGCTCATGTGGGCATGAAATCCCCAATTTGACATGGAATTAGTCCACCTAAGCACCCTAGGCCACCTCATAGTGTATTAAAGCTTAAAAGCAATAAAATTGACTAATTAGTGTAACTAAGGTACTAATGATGGATTACTATTTTGACATAGAAATAGTGAGATATTGTGAGCTAAACTTGAACATTTTTCCATCTAAAATAGATTCGAATATTTTACCCTTAGGACCGTACAATGTACTTATCGACATGGATTGGTTGGAACAACACCATGTCATGCTCGATTGTCTAAAAATGTCAATATTATGCATAGATAGCCAAGGTAATCAGACAAATATTCAAGGCATGCCTACGAAGGTTTTCGTTAGATAGATATCTTCCTTACAAACAAAGAAGTGCATTAGGAAAGGTTGCAAACAGTTTTCTAAAAAAACATTGAAGATGTAGAAGCTGAGAGAGAGAAGCACATCGAGGACTTTTCGGTTCTCTTAGACTTTAAGGATGTATTTCCTAAGGAAATACTAGGATTACTACCAAAATGAGACTATATTTTTCCATAGAATTGACACTAGGGTCAGTATTGGATTCGAAAGCTCCATACTGCATGAGTGCACCAGAATTGGTGGAGCTCAAGCTCCAGTTATAGGATTTGATTGAGAAGGTTTATATCCGACCGAGTGTGGCCCCTTGGGGAGCATCTATACTTTTTGTAAATAAGAAGGATGGTATGATGCATACATGCATCGATTACCGCCAACTTAACAAGATTACCATCAAGAAGCATTACCCACTCCCTAGGATCGATGACTTGTTCGATCAAGTTGAAGGAGCCAAAATATTTTCCAAGATTGATCTATGGTCTAGATACCATTAGGTATGAATCCATGATGAAGATATACATAAAATTACCTTTCAAACAAGATACAACCACTATGAGTTTGTAGTAATTCCTTTTGGGATAACCAATGCACTTGGGAATTTTATGTGCATGATGAAAAATATATTTAGTAAATACAAAGATAATTTTTTACTGGTCTTTATAGAATTCATCCTAGTTTACTCAAAGAGTAAAGAGGAACATGAAGAGCATATCCACATAGTACTCTGGGTGTTATGGGAACACCAACTTTGTGCTAAGTTTAGTAAATGTGATTTCTACAAACCACAGATACAATACCTAGGTCACATCATCTCCGAGAAGCGGATAGCCATTGACCTGGAAAATATTAAATCCATAGGGGATTGGCCCACCCCTACCTGTGTCACTGAAATTAGGTAATTTTTGGGATTAGTGGGTTATTACTGGAAGTTCATCGAGAAATTTTCGAGGATTGATTGTCCCATGACTACCTTACAAAAGAAGGAAAACAAGTTCTTATGGATGACTAAGTGCGAGGAATGTTTTCAGAAGCTTAAACAAATTTTGACTACTACATCGATACTACAAATTGTGGATCTCGATGGGGATTTCATTGTTTGCACAGATGCGAGCAAGGAAGAACTCAAAGGAGTCCTCATGCAGAATGATTGTGTGATCTGTTATGAGTCACGGAAATTAAAATAACATGAACACAATTATCCCACATACGATCTTGAGTTAGCAGCCATTATCCACACCTTGAAGGTGTAGAGGCACTACCTCATGGGGAAGAAATTTATTTTGAAGACAAGCAACATGAGTCTGAAGTATTTGTTCGATCAAACAGATCTAAATGTTAGGAAGGACAGATGACTGGCATTCCTTAGTGAGTGCCATTTTGAACTAAAGCATATAAAGGGAAAGGAAAATAAAATTTTTGATTCTTTAAGTTGATGATCTCATATGTTATATGAGGTAACTTTAAGCCAAACTAATTCGAATTTGCATGAGAGGACCAAAATGAAAAATGAGGTTGATTGTTTCTATGTTGAAATCCTCAAGAATCTCCAAGAGAATAGATTGTTTCAACAACAAAAATAGTATAAGGTAGACAAGACTAGATTATTGTGGTCCAAATAGAGATTGTATGTTCCAGAAGGAGGGGACATCAAGTCCAACATGCTCATGGAGTTCCATTAGAAACCCTACTCTGGGCATCCAAGATATCAAAATATGATATCAGCAGTAAATAAACACTTTTTCTTGCCTATGTTAAAGGTCGACATAGCATTATTTATCACAAAATGTCAAGAATGTCAGCTAGTCAAAGCTAAGCACCAACATCCTTCAGGATTGTTGGAACCATTATCGATTGCGGAATGGAAGTGGGAGGTCATTAGTATGGATTTTATTACAGTTCTACCAAAGAGAAAGAACAAAAATGATTCCATATTTGTAGTGGTTTACAAGTTATCAAAAGCGGCACACATTATCCCAGTTAAGTCAACCTACAAGGCATTTCACATTGTCAATATATTCTTAAAAGATATATTCATATTGAATGGGATACCTAAGGAAATCATCTTGGATCGAGACACAAATTTCACTAAATTTTTTTGGAGATGCTTATTCTCTAGTTTAGAGACGTAGTTAAAATTTAGTACTGCTTACCACTCGCAGATGGAATGGGTAAGCCATATTTTGGAAGACATTCTTAGAATGTATGTTATGAACAACCCCACCAAGTGGGAGGATTATCTGCACCTCATAGAATTTGTGTATAACAACGAATACCAGAACTCCGCTAAGATGAGTCCCTTCAAGTTACTATATGGTCAGAAGTGTAGAACACCGGTTACTTGGGATAGCTTGGTGGACCGACTCATGTTAGGACCTAAATTAATAAAGGACTTGGAACAATTAGTCACCAAACTCTAGTAGAACCTTAAAGAAGTGCAAGACCATGAGAAGAGTTACACGAATAAGAAAATGAAATATAAATATTATCAGATCGACAAACATGTTTACTTAAAAGTAAAAGCAAAGAGATGCTCATTGTCACATGCCCCAATTTTGCAAAAACAATTTTATATTATTTGAGGAACAGTATGTTAAATTTTATGCTAAGTTGTAATTGATGACCCAGTGGGGTCAAGGATATTTAATGTAAATTTTGAATATTTTATTTATAAATAAATAAAGGAGGAGACAACAGCTTATGAGAGCTATTAAAAGAGTGTTACTTGTCAAATTGGTGGAGGAGACTGGGTGGAGAGCAAACTGACATGTGACAACATCCTCAAACCACTTCCAACTATTGCAGGTGGAAACCTCCCTACATTTGTGGTCATGATTCCCCAAGAAAGTGGAATCAGAGCAGGTGGCTCAATTAATGAAAACTGACCCAAAAGACCTAGGCAATCTTTATAAAAATTCCCATTGAAGAGAGTTGAGGCTGCTCATGCTAGAGAAGTGATCATTCAGGGTGAATGAATGTATTTCAGAGAAATTCAATGGAGGGTAAATATGGAAAGTGTTTGAGGGGATAACTGCTGATTGATCTAGTTGCAGCTTTTAAGCTAAAGATCATACTGCTAAGAGCAGAGTGTTTTACAGAGGTATTGAACTAGCCAGTTGATAGAGGGTTCTATTGTTTGCATTCTCCACCAGTTCTTAGCCAAGAAGACCAGGAACAGGCTCGGGCGTCCTGAGGAAGCATTGTTTGAGCGCTCTTCGGGAGTTTGGTAGCGAGGAACAGACTCCTAAAGCTGTTGTCGTCTTGTCCTCAATAGGTTCTATGTTATTTTATTTACTGTTTAAGTTAAATAAATCTTAGTTTAACTACTATATGATTGTTAAAAGTTCAGAGTTTGTGAAATATTAGATTTATAATTCTTATTAGATTTTATAGAAATGAAATTGGCTTAGAGAATAGTGAAATAGAATGAAAATAAATTTGTAAACTGTGTTTTCCCCACCTGGAAACTAGGTTGTACTCTAGCACAGTTAGAATGCTTTAAGTAGATGAAAGAATTCTTAAGAGAATGAAAATAGTAGATAGGATTTTGTATCTGTAGATAGCAAAGTAATATTTGTTTCAATATTTAAAATATAATGAAAAACAGTATTATGGTTTATTTGTGCTTACTGTTTTACTTAATATAACTAAATAAAAATACAGAAAAAGTAATAGTAAACTATACTAGAGTTACAGTAATAGTATACTAATACCAATAAAATTTTATAGAAGATAACAGTTTAGTATTTACACAAGTTATTAACCACACAATATATCTTATAAACTATTTACTAAATTCTAAACTATTATTTAATACAAACTAGATTAGGGTTATGTTTATAATCCCTTTATTTATGAAAAATAAACAGAGTTAAGTACTGAAGTCTATAACAAGGAAATAGTTTAAGTACTGAAGTCTATAACTTGAATTTTAGCTTACTTACATACAAACAATAGGTTAATAACTCCCATGGCTAGCAAGAAAATGACAAAATGGAAACATGTACTGTAATGGAAATCTTTATGATTGAGACTGATAGGAATACTTTCATGAATAAGAGACAGTACATTTAAACATAACATTAGTGATATAAGCATGTTAAAATAGGAGTAAATGTATGACGAAGAACATGAGCTCTAAGCTCACAGTAAGTATCTTTTGTTTCACTAAGTGTAATAAAGATAACGATCTTTATAGCTAAACTTTGAATACTATCTTAGAAACAAAAAAAGTTTAGGAGAGAAATTTCTTTACCTCATCAGAGATTACTTGAGAATAAACAGTTTATTTACTAGAATATTAATGTGCAGACATAAATACTTCTTGCTACCTTATGAATTAAACTCCTACTTGATCGATCGTTACCTGTTGAACCTGTAAGAACCAACAGTCCATCTGTGTTAGCATAACGCTAAGTAAGCCCAAGTTTTCAATGATAGATTTCACCTACTTGCCGAAAAGTAACATTATCAGTAAGGAAAAAACAAATCTGGATGCAGGTCATTGTTATATACTTTATGGAAATGAAAGTTGTATTAGTGATTGTGTTATGAAACTAATTAATATTAACTGTTAAACTGTTTCATTTTCCGCTAATCGCTAGCAGTTAGTAAACTGCGTTATCAAACATTTTATGTTATCTTAAAAATTTTAAATTTTTATGAAATTTTGGGGTTATGACGTGGTATCAGAGGACAAGGTTCAAACACTAGGCCTTGATGAAGCTCAACTTGCTTATATGAAACCGTTTATTAAATCATTTTGCTGATGTTGTTTTCTTTTAATGTTATTCAATAGAGAAATTTGTTTCTGAGTTTATCAACAGGTATGGAAAGACTAGAGGAATATGTGGAAGAGGAATATCCCTTTACTGAACAAGAAAACTTACAAAGAGAATCTATACAAGAAGACATAACCACTAATTCCTCAGAACTTTTACAAACAGTAAAAGAATTAAAATCTGAAATGGAATTTGTTAAAAAAGAAAATGAGAGGATTCTGAGAGCTCAGGAGGAGCTGAATCAGATCCTAACAGAAAGATTTCAAACTGAGGGCAGGGGTAAAAGATTTGATTCAGAAGATATAAGTTACCAACATAAGTATAAAAATATTAAACAGATTAAAAATGAAAGCAAGTCATCTTCCGAAGTGTTTGGTGATCAACGTATATTTCATTCTACTAGTGATAGTAGTGAGGATAACCACTATACCAGAAAGAGAAAATATAAACCATATGAAGAAATTTATAGAGAGTTTAAAAAGATCAAACCACCAACATTTAATGGGGAGACTGAGAAGGGGGAGGAAGCAGAATCCTGGTTACCTGGGATGAAGAAGTACTTCTAGATTTACAACTATTCTAACCAATTAAAGGCTAGAATGGCTATCTATAATATTTCGGGGAAAGCTGATATACGGTGGCAAGATTTAAAGAGAGTGAAAGGAATAAGAGAGAAGAGCATAAATTGGAGTACCTTCAAGAATTAATTTAAAAATAAATTTTTATCTGAGCAATACTATGAAGAAATAGCTAAAGAATTCTATGAACTTAAACTAGGTACAATGACTATGAAAGATTTGAATAGTAAGTTTTTAAGTCTGCTTAGGTATGTGCCATACCTTGTAGATGAAAAACCAAAGGTACATCGGCTTCTCAGATGTCTACCTTATCACATAAAGGATAGGATTGAGTATGACAATACAAAAACTCTGGAAGAAGCTATGAGGAAAGCCAATTTATGTTATGAACATAATAGGAAAAAGGAGAGTATGGCCAACTGGAAGGCCAAAAAGAATAATAATTATGATCAAAAGAAGAAAGAGTTTGTGCCCAATCGGAATTCTAAAATTAATAAGGCCAGAGAATTTCCTAATAATAATTTCCAAAGGAATAATAATAATTCACCGAACAATCAGAACAATCAAAAGAGTAAAGAGTTTGTTAATAATCATGGTAATTACACGAAAAAATTTGAACGAAAAGAAGCCATAAAGTGTCGGGAGTGTAATGGCCCACATTATGCCTAAATATGTCCTAATCGGAAAAAGACTATCAGTAATATCCATACAATACAGGAGGAGATGACTGTTGGAGATTTAGTGAGGACTATGCTCAAGATCAATATAGCCTTGGAGAATCGACAAGCAGACTATCAAACTTCCATGGTGGAAGTAGAAGGTAAGATAAACCAAACACCCATAGCTATTTTAATTGATCCAGGAGCTAGTTTAAGTTATATTTCACCTAATTTGGTAGAACAATGTAAGCTGCATGTTGAAAAATTGGTAAGTTCTTGGTTGGTTCAGTTAGCTACTGGTGCAAAGAGGAAAGTAACTAGTTTTGTAAAGAATTGTGTAGTAGTTATGGATCAATTTGAAACTTTTGTAAAGCTTAATGTACTACCTTTGGGTTCTTATGACATACTAACCGGTATGGATTGGTTAGATCAATATAGGGTGATCTTAAACTGTTATGATAAAACCTTTACTGGTATAAATAAATATGTAAAACCAATAAGCGTAAAGGGAATCCCTAGAAAAATGACTGTAAGGCAAATTTCTGCTCTGCAGCTTAAGAGAGCTATTAGGAAAGGTTGTAAGGCTTATGCAGTAATAGTAACTAATGAGGAAAATCTAAATAATATAGATAAATTAAAATTGGAGGATATACTAGTTTTAAAAGAGTATGCAAATGTATTTTCGGAAGAGATTCCGAGACTGCCTCCAAAAAGGGAACTAGATTTTACCATTGAGCTGATACTGGGTGTAGTACCCAGCTCAAAGGCCCCTTATCAGATGAACATACTTGAACTTAATGAACTTAAACCACAATTAAAATAACTTATTGAAAAAAAGTACATTCGACCCAGTGTGTCTCCCTGGGGGGCACCTGTCATCTTTGTTAAGAAAAAGGACGGAACTCTACGACTTTGCATAGACTACTGTCAGTTGAATAAGATGAATATTAAAAATAGATACTCGTTGCCTTGCATAGATGATCTATTTGATGAACTACATGGAGCCACAGTGTTTTCGAAAATTGATTTAAGGTCTGGATATCACCAAGTTAGGATTAAAGATGAAGACATCTTTAAAACAACTTTTAGGACTCGATATGGCCATTACGAGTTTTTTGTCATGCCATTCGGGCTTACTAACGCCCCAGCTATTTTTATGTGTTGAATGAATAATGTAATGCATAAATATCTGGATAAGTTTGTGGTCATGTTTATCGACGACATATTAATCTATTCGAAATTTGAAGAAGAACATAAAGAACATTTAAAAATTGTTTTGCAAGAGTTACGATATCATCAACTCTTTGCAAAGTTTAGTAAATGCGATTTCTTTAAGGATAAAATCCAGTACTTCTGTCATGTGGCAACTAAGGACAGAATTTCAGTGGATCCCAAAAAGATAAAGGTGATTGAAGATTGGCCAGTTCATAAAGATGTACCTGATGTTTGATCCTTCATGGGAATTACCGGTTATTACTGGAGGTTCATTGAAGGGTTATCAAGAATCGCAAATTCGATAACCTCTTTGCAGAAGAAGGGAAAGAAATTTGATTGGAATCAGAAGTGCGAGGAGAATTTTAAAAAGTTTAAAACTTTATTAACTAGCGCACCTTTTTTAAGAATAGCTGATCCAAATAAAGATTTTGTAGTATGTACTGACGCCTGCAATGATGGTTTAGGAAGAGTATTGACTGAAGAAGGGCATGTTATTGCTTATGAATCTAGAAAATTAAAAATTCATGAAAAGAATTATGCAACTTACGACTTGGAGTTGGCTGCTGTCATACATGCTCTAAAGATGTGGCGTCATCATTTAATTGGAAGAAAATTTATTCTAATGACCAATAATAAAGGATTAAAATATCTGTTAGATTAGCCTAATCTGAATGCTAGACAAGCTAGGTGGCTAGCTTTTCTAAGTGAGTATGATTTCAAAATTTAGCACATTAAAGGGAAATAAAATAAAATTGTTGATACATTAAGTAGAAATGAAAGGCTGAACTTTGCAGTGGTTATTAGCACTTATACAATAGATTTGGAAGAACATCTTAAAACAAGGTTAGAACAAGATGATATTTACCAAAAATTACAAACAAAAACAAAAGAAAATCTGATAGAAAGTTTAAGTAAAGGGCAAAACTTGAATGAAAAAGGATTTTTATTGTATAGAGATAGAATGTATGTACCTAATGTACCTAAAGTTAAGTTATTAATTTTAGATAAAATCCATAAAACTCCATACTCAGGTCATTCGGGTTATCAGAAGACTATAACTATGTTAATAAAAGAATATTTTGGGCTAAACATGAAGACTGAACTGGCAGAATATATCGCTAGGTGTTTTGAATGTTAGCACGTAAAACTGAACATCAACACCTAGCTAGATTACTTCAGCCATTGCCCATTCCTAGCTGGAAATGGGAGATAATTAGTCTTGATTTTGTTACTGGATTGCCTAAAAATAAGAATTTAAATGATTCTATAATGGTAGTAGTTGACAAATTGAGTAAAGCAGCCCATTTTATACTTGTAAAAACTATGTATAAAGCTGCAAACATAATTGATATCTTTTTAAAGCAAATTTTCTGACTGCATGGGATACTGAAAGTTATAATCTCAGATCGAGACCCTAAATTTACAAGTAACTTTTGGAAATCTCTGTTTAAAGGATTAAACACTACGCTAAATTTTAGTACTTCATTCCATCCTCAAACTGATGGACAGACTGAAAGAGTAAACCAAGTACTGGAAGATTTACTAAGAATGTATGTAAAGGATCAGCCAGGTAAATGGGAGGATTATTTGCATCTGGTATAATTTGCTTATAATAATAATTATCAAGCTTCAACTATATTTAGTCCTTTCGAAATCTTGTATGGAAGGAAGTGTAACACTACTATCTCTTGGAGTAATCCGGTGGATAGATTAGTATTAGGTCCTGAATTATTGAAAGAAATGGAAGAAATTGTAAAGCAGGTACAAGGTAATCTAAAAATTGTGCAGGATCGACAGAAAAGTCAAGCAGACCTTAAAAGAACTCCAAAAGAGTTTCAGGTAGGTGAACATGTGTTCATCAAGGTGAGACTCAAAAAGAGCTCTCTGAGGTTGGGTAGCTATGCAAAACTAGCACCTCATTACTGTGGTCTTTTTGAAATACTGTCCAGGATTGGATAGGTAGCTTATCAGTTAGCCTTACCACCGAATTTAAGAGTTCATAATGTTTTTCACATTTCTGTATTAAATAAATATGTTCATGATGCTACTCATGTTGTTAACTGGAATGATGTATAGGTGGAACCAGAAGGAGATTTTCTGGTGGAACCAGACTATATCCTTGAGCGGAGGGAGATCATACTTCAGAATCGCACCATTGGTCAGGTGAAGGTGCAATGGAAGCACCTTAGTCCAAAGGAAGCCACCTGGGAATTGGAAAGTCATATGCGGGATGCATATCCAATTCTATTCCAGGGGAATTCTGAAGACGAGGAATAAATAACATTGAGGATGATGTTATAATTTAAGGGGGTGTGTATGTCATAGGCCCCACTTTTTCAAAAACTATTTAATATTATTTGAGGCACAATATGTTAAATTTTATGCTAAGTTGTAATTGATGATCCAGTGGGGTCAAGGATATTTAATGTAAATTCTGAATATTTTATTTATAAATAAATAAAGGAGGAGACAACAGCTTAGGAGAGATGTTAAAAGAGTGTTACTGGTCAAATTGGTGGAGGAGATTGGGTGGAGAGCAAACTGACATGTGGCAGCATCCTCAAACCACTTCCAACTATTGCAGGTGGCAACCTCCCTACATTTATGGTCATGATTCCCCAAGAAAGTGGAATCAGAGCAGGTGGCTCAGTTAATGAAAACTGACCCAAAAGACCTAGGCAATCTTTATAAAAATTCCCATTGAAGAGAGCTGAGGCTGCTCATGCTAGAGAAGTGATCATTCAGGGTGAATGAATGTACTTCAGAGAAATTCAATGGAGGGGAAATATGGAAAGTGTTTGAGGGGATAACTGCTGATTGATCTAGTTACAAATTTTAAGCTGAAGATCATACTGCTGAGAGCAGAGTGTTTTACTGAGGTATTGAACTAGTCAGTTGACAAAGGGTTCTACTGTTTGCATTCTCCACCAGTTTTTAGCCAAGAAGACCAGGAATAGGCTCAGGGGTCCTGAGGAAGCGTTGTTTGAGTGCTCTCCAGGATTTTGGTAGGGAGGAATGGCCTCCTAGAGCTGTTGTCGTCTTGTCCTCAACAGGTTCTATGTTATTTTATTTACTATTTAAGTTAAATAAATCTTAGTTTAACTGCTATATAATTGTTAAAAGTTCAGAGTTTGTGAAATGTTAGATTTAGTATTCTTAGTAGATTGTTATAGAAATGAAACTGGCTTAGAGAATAGTGAAATAGAATGAAAATAAATTTCTAAACTATGTTTTTCCCCACCTGGAAACCAGGTCGTACTCTAGCACAGTTAGAATGCTTTAAGTAGATGAAAGAATTCTTAAGAGAATGAAAATAGTAGATAGGATTTTGTATCTGTAGATAGTAGAGTAATATTTGTTTCAATATTTAAAATATAATGAAAAACAGTATTATGGTTTATTTTTGCTTCCTATTTTACTTAATATAACTGAATAAAAATGAAGGAAAATTAATAGTAAACTATACTAGAGTTACAGTAATAGTATACTGATACCAATAAAAGTTTATAGAAGATAACAGTTTAGTATTTACACAAGTTATTAACCACACAATATATCTTATAAACTATTTATTAAATTATAAACTTCTATTTAATACAAACCAAATTAGGGTTATGTTTATAATCCCTTTATTTATGAAAAATAAACAGAGTTATAGAGTTAACCTCCTATTTCTTACACAGCTTGGAATAATTCTAAATTATAGAACAGTAAATAAGAATAAATGTAAATGTAAACATTAAACTAAATAAAACTAAGAATGGAATAAATAGGAGCTATTTATTTTAAACAAATAGGCTTATAACCTGTGAAAGAAGAATCTGAGGGTCGAAACCCTAGCAACTATTTTATCCTTTTATAAATCAATCTATTTAAAGTTTTAACCATTTATTTTTTTTACTGTGTAAACAAACTTAACAAGAAGACTATAAATCATGCTGT
This sequence comes from Pseudotsuga menziesii, assembly GCA_001517045.1. Classification (NCBI taxonomy): domain Eukaryota; kingdom Viridiplantae; phylum Streptophyta; class Pinopsida; order Pinales; family Pinaceae; genus Pseudotsuga; species Pseudotsuga menziesii. The sequence continues at coordinate 17,149 of LPNX010773853.1, read as the reverse complement.
GGATTGTTTATAGTCTTTAAATAAAAATAAAAGACCCTTTATAAAGAGTATAATAAACACTTAATTTACAAGTTTACATAACCATGGAGAAAACGAGACAGAGCTAGAAGTTTAACAAAAATATTTCTTAAAAACCAACTATATTACATTGTTGGGCTGTAAGGATTTAAACTTAACAGAAATACATATCACGGCTCAAGGCCAGCATTTACCCAGCATGACAGTAAGGGTTTGCAAGTAAAAACTGGAAATCAACATCATATTAAAATCCTTTAACTAACGAGAAATTGAAACAAGCTTCTAAGCACTATGTTTCTCCTTCAACAACCATCATTGCAAGTAGGGTAAAATCCCATGTTTGAAATCAGGGCTTACCGGTTGGGCCATGAGTCCACTGAAGCCGGACATTGTTTTCTTTTCAACAAAGCTTGGAGCTGTCATGGGTTCCTATAAATAGCATGAGACCGAGCGTTAGTTTAATTCTCAACTTATAAGTTTAAAACCCTAACTGTATTAATAATTTGACAAAGGGTTTCCATATTAAAAACTGAATTATCTTTACCTGTAAGCAAGAATAGGAATCAAGCAACGAAGAAGCTGTCACCAAATTAAGAAAATTATCCAAAGGAGTATTCAAACCACTATGCCAACCCTGGAGGGAAGACGGTGTCAACAATCTTAAAAACTTCACCAAGTAGTGACGAGCCATGAGAAGACAGGATTGAAACCATGGACAGGCCGAGAGCCAAACACAAAAACCAATAACCACTTGCACAGTGAGACTCACAATCATGAAGTTCTAGATTCTATGACTGAGCAACAAGTATACAACAACAACAAACTCAAGCCACAGAGCAAGCAAGCAGAGGAACAGCCTCTCATGGCTGTCAAGAAAAATACACAGAGCAGCCCACCGACTAGCGAAACCCTCGGAGTAAAAATTACAGGCGAATAATGTTTTCAAGCCTTTTAAGTCACCAATGCATGGACAAGAGCAGACCACGTTCCCTCCAAATATTTCAACCATGCGAGGGTCTTGCCTATAGTTTTTCTGTGTTCCAATAATCAACTTATTATTACAATGATCAATAAACAAATTATGCACACGACCATGGAGCGTATATATATTCGTTAATGAAATCATAAATGATGGTATCAAGGTTGCTGTTAATTGTTAAACAATGATTTTATAATGTTGATTTTTCCATTGGTGCAATCCCAAAGTCGTCCATAGAGTAAAACATTCCAAATATTGATTTGTATAATTGCTTGCAAAATGACTTTAAATAATTACATATTATTTAAAGTACAAACTATATCATCTGCTATCGATGGTTTAAGATTAGTTATAGTTGTTAATAACTATTATATGTAATTTGACTATAGATTCAAGGATTTTGAACCATGTTAAATAAACAATCATGAAGCTTGAACTGGGTATAAGCTTTTACAAATAATATTGTGTATGCTCAACTTGCCAATGACAATAATAATGAATCCTTTCATTATTCACAAAGACAATTTTGATTGTTTATGTTTACTTGGCTCTAGCATAGTATACGAATCTTTGTCATATTGTTTGACTTGATATAGACCTCATATTAGAAGTTAGGTAGTAAAATCTACCATAGTAGTTAATATAAACTACTTCTTATTATAAGTGAGGCAACATTATGATAGTAATTTTACTATGATGTAAACCATGTACAAGGTTTATAATTTATAGGAATAACAGTAATAATGTATTTATCTATGATGTAGACTTTATAAAAGTGGTAGTAGGTAATATTCCATATTAGGATGATGTATCTAGTTACAAGAATCAAACTGTTAATGTCATGGAGTTTCCAGGTAGAAGATTTCTACAGAATGCATGTAACAATGATATTGGAACATTATAAAATAAGGGATAATGTATATAGTTACAATAATACAAGCAGCAAGGCAATAGTTTAAGTACTTAAGTCAATAACTTGAAGTTTAGCTTACTTACATACAAACAACAGGTTAATAACTCCCATGGTAGCAAGAAAATGACAAAATAGGAACATGTACTCTAATGGAAATATTTACGATCGAGATTGATAGGAATACTTTCATGAATAAGAGACAGTACATTTAAACATAACATTAGTGATATAAGCATGCTAAAATATAAGTAAATGTATGGCGAAGAACATGAGCTCTAAGCTCATAGTAAGTATCTTTGTTTCGCTAAGTGTAATAAAGATAATGATGTTTATAGCTAAACTTTGAATACCGACATGGAAACAAAAAAACTTTAGGAGACAAATTACTTTACCTCATCAGAGCTTGCTTGAGAATAAATAGTTTATTTACTAGCATATTAACGTGCAAACAAAAATAATTCTTGCTACCTTATGAATTAAACTCCTACTTGATCGATCGTTACCTGTTGAACTTGTAAGAACCAGCAGTCCATCTGTGTTAGCATAACGCTAAGTAAGCCCAAGTTTTCAAAGATAGATTTCACCTACTTGCCAAAAAGTAACATTATCAGTAAGGCAAAAAGAAATCTGGATGCAGGTCATTCTTATATACTTTATGGAAATTAAAGTTGTATTAGTAATTGTGTTATGAAACTAATTAATATTAATTGTTAAACTATTTCATTTTCCTCTAACCGCTAGCAGTTAGTAAATTGCATTATCAGATATTTTATGTTATCTTAAAAATTTTAAATTGTTATGAAATTTTGGGGTTATGACACTCATTGTGCTTATGAAGGTGTAGAAAGTTGGCACCAAGATTTTGTGGACCCTTTGAGATACTGGCTGAGAGAGGGACAATGGATTATGAATTAGCTTTACCTTCTCACATAAAGGTTCATAATTTTTTCCATGCATCAATATTGAAGAAATATGTATATGATACTAAACATGCTATTGAATGGTCCTTGTTACGGGTGGAAATTGAAGGTGAGTTTGTACCCAAACCCCTTCATATCCTGGACAAGAGAGACTCTGTAGCTTAGGAAGTGCAACATAGTCCAGTTTAAAGTGCAATGGAAGCACTTTGAAGCCGATGAGGCTACTTGGGAGAATGAAGCCACCATGAGAGAGGCTTACCCCTCCTTATTTCATGACTTCATTCCTAGTTCGTAGAACACTGGGACTGTGTTGTTATAGGCAGGGAGGGATGTAATATCCTGAATTTTGACCTTAATGACAATGGACATGAATCCCCTTGCACATGAGTTACTTTGATGTTTATGTTGTATATTGGGCGTAAGACCCCACTGTACATGAGTATGATGATTTATATATTGGTTGTACGCCATTGTATATGTTTTATTTAGCATGTATGTGATTGTATATGTTTCCCATGGACCCTAATAGACAAGATTATTGTTGTAGGATGATAAACTAATTATATTATGTGATTTACCTTAAAATTCATATAATGAGATGATTATTATTATAAGATTTGTAGAATATTGAATGCATTATTGAGTTCTATAATGTGTTGGGCATGGACCCTAAAGCACATGAATGATGAGATTTTGTGTTAAGCATAAGATCTGTAGCGCATGAGTGATTTGATGTTTGTGTTGAGCACTAGCTTTGGAGCACATGAGTTATGAAATGTGGGTGTTGAGCATAATATTTGAAGCACATGAAAAATAAGAATTGGAAGTGTTGGGCATAATCCTTGGAGCATTCAAAATTGATGTTGAGTATAAGCTTTTGAGCATCAGATCCTTGGCCATTGTATCCCTAGGTGTATTATACAAGTACATCCTAGGATTAATGGTTAGCGAGAGGATATGGAATTGCACTAAGTGTAACTCCTAGCTTTTTAGCATTGATATTGGGCTTTGAATAGCACTAGGAGTTACTGAAAATTAAATTGTGTTGAGTGAGAACAACTTTGAAAAACATTGACCTTATCTTACTTATTTTTAAGTTGATTAAATTAAATTTTTAATTTCTACTTCTCATCAAGCATTGAAGACCTACCATGATATACGAGGTAATACAACATGCAAGGAGGTTTAAATATTCCTAACTTAGTTGACCAACCCTACTTGCAGGCCTTGAAAAAAGAAATGACTATAAGCTAATGAAAGCACGATGTAATTGGGATCATGCTATATGATGCCTAAATATAAATTAAGAATAATATATGTATATATATTGTTATGGATAAAAGGGTAAGTGCATATATTAAATATAAGAAAATAATAATTAATATAATGATTAATAAAGAATATATATGTTATTATTTACTAAAAATGATTAAATAAATATTTAAACCTAAAAGAGTCAAATTAGGAACTAGTAAAAGAGTTCCTAAGTTACTATGTAATAAATTATTAATTTCATATAAATAAATTAAAGATTATTTTCAAGAAGATAATGGATTCTTGATCTAACTGAAGTTTGGAAACAACTGCCATTTTTCCTAAACATTCTCTGTAAATACCCAAGCCAAGGAAAGGCTTGGGGACTCCAAATATGATCTGATCATTATTCTTAATAATTTTGGAGAGCACTTCCAAAAACAAGGCAGTCTTATACATAACCTGATATTCCAGATACATGAAGCCTCACCTTTAGGAGATATAGACTACTTGCATGTTGGAACCAGCTCAGGGGGATCTGGATTAAAACCAGGAATGGTTTCGGGTCATGGTTGGGAGGAACGGGGTAGTTACCAAGTTATCCAGTTAACATATTTGAGGTCAGAACTAGCTAAGTTTTTGTTAATTATGTGTGTTTAAGTGTGCAAGGTTCTTAGCCATTAATAAATTCAAAGTTGCAGCTATGAGGTTTTTTCCTTCTGTATTCTTTACATATTCTTACTAAGTAGTGTTTATGATCTTGATTTAAAATATCCATATTGAATACATGCTTCAACTAGATTTCCATTTGTTTAATTTATTGAAAATCATTCTGAAATATTTCTACAATCTCTAGGGTTAAATTTTATATTGCAGGTAAATGTATTTATGCAACCTTAAATTCAGCCTTCATTTCCTAGATAGGTGTTTACAGTTTAAAATATCTTAGTTTTTGATTTAAACAAGTTTAAATGTGAAACGGTTTAACTTAGCTTCAAACCCTAGTTGTTATATAACTAACTACTAGATCTTGCTCAAACATAATTATAAAGTTACACCAAAGATCTCACAAATCTAGGTAAAATAAGCCCTTAATATTAATTAAAATCAAATAAACTCATTTATTCCTTAAAACTAAAAATTATATAAACTTTGCACCAAAACATTTAAATAAACTATTTATATTCATAAACACCCATACCAGAGATCGAATCTTTGAAACTCATTAATTCAAACCCTCAACATAAATCCAAATGCTAGCAGATTCCATATTGCCAGCCAATGCATTTGTTCCCAAAATATAAATGCTCCTAAAACACCAAACATAAACAACATTACTTAAAATAGTATAATATTAATAAAAGCATTGTTTCCAAACCATGCTATGAAAATATTAAAACATTTATAAATAACTTAATACACCCAACCCAGTCCAGCCATCGAATCCTATAAAGGATTGGTTATCGGTATGTCAATCTTTATAAGGAATCGCTACCAGAAAATCACATCTGTTACATTACAGTTTAAACTCAAACAAAACATCCAATCCAAACAGAGTTATTCCCAACGCACCGTGTTAAGAAGAAATCAAAAGAACCATTACCTAAGAATCATGCCAATGAAACGTGGGTTTACAACCCTAAAACCACAAGTTGAAATCATTATTAGCCCAGGATCGAATCTCATAGGAATCAAATAAAAAAATCAACACTTTATGAACTATATCATCCATCAAGGGTTTTGTCTCTTAGGTTACCCGTGAAAGGTTCTATTATAAGTATTGTATATCAATGACATAATAGAGATACACTCATTCCCTATCTCACCTTAAGCACAATCACGATTTAAACAATAAACACATTTAAATAATAAACCCAGGATGTGTATCAACGCTACAATCCAAGCTTCATGCTTACGACATCCAAAAAACCCAGCCATGTTATTAATAAACCAATGCATCCAGATTATTTAAATAAAACCACATGATGCTACCTTATGCATACTTTACAAAATCAAATCATCGAATGTGCCATTGCATAACAATGGAACTATAAAATCAAATGAAACACATCATAAAAAGAAATGAAGAAGTCATTTTCTCAAACAAAGTTTGTCCATTAAGTCAAACCAAAACCAAATACACGTCGTTGCAAATAATAAATTTATACACAGATCTGAACCAAGTTATTAACAATCAAAATATATTAAAAATTACATTTGGCAAAGCCATGAGAGGCTTACACAGTTTCTTATACAAATTCCAAAACATTTATCAAACCCCAAACAGTTAAACGGAGTCAACCTTATGTTTCTGCACACCTAAGCTTGAATCCTATGTGGAAACCACACAACAACTGTAAAGACCATTTCAAATTCATGTCTTAGCCATATTTTGGTTGCAAGAAACCTACAAATTATCTCTAAACCACACAGAGTTCCCATGCGTGCTCACCTGCACAGACCAAATCAATGTTATAAGAAGTATGCATTTCGAGACTATAAACCAAACAAATAATACAAAGGTGCAAAACAATGAAATTTACAGACCTGTCAAGGGAGCGTAGAATCCTACTGGTTATGCATCCCTCACCAGGAGCATGATACCACCATGTCCAGCACAATGAATACCAAATGAACGACATCCAAATCCTACACAGCGCTTGAGGCAATCTGCCCTCTTTTTTCAAAGCTCATTTATTTTGCCACCCTCTCCACAAATAATATGAAGATCAAAACCCACATTGGTATAGTTTTGATTCACGTTGATTCCACCATCGTGTAGAAACCCCAATGCCCTAAGTCTTAAACCCTCTATCATAACCCTTTCACAAAGTTGAGCAATAGTTTGTTCCATAAACTAACCCCTCCACACTATCGTTCAAAGCTTATAAAACATTACATCTAAGTTTGTAAAACCTTAGCATATAGTTTATACATGCACACATATAATTTATAATCCCTCCTTACCATAATATTAAGGTATAGTTTAGGTTTAGTACTTTGGTCCTCTCTTAAAACATTTATGCATAGAAAAAGTGTAGTGTAGGCATAACTTGTTGTAGATGTAGGACATTATTTATTGCCATGATCATGTGACTAATTTCATTGAAAAAATCACCTGCACAAGAAAATAAATACATGCCTACTTCATGAAGAACTAAATAAATCCCACAGAAATAGGAATCCATACCTTTCCGAGTGGACCATAAAGGGATAGAACCTCACCACTCCACCCCTTGACATACAGAGGTAAGTCAACCTCTTTATAAACAAAACCATAAACTAATTTACAATACATGTAAAACAAAATAAGTGTCTACAAATGTCAACAACTAATAGACAAGAAAAGTAAAATTATCAACATGTCAAAGTATTAAAACAACATCATGTAATCATACATGAAACACATATAGGAAAAACAAACTATAGAAATTAGGTTCAGTTTTACCAACAAGTTTTTATTATGTAGAAGATTTAGTATTTTATTAGCCTACGAATTTTATTTATTTATTTATGAAATTTAGGGACGTTACAACTCAAGTTTTGAATTAACTCATAAACATTTCATAATTTTCAACATAGCTCACTACCTTTATTTTGGTTCCTATAGCTAACTGAACCAACCAATACTTTTCAAACTTTTTCAAATGTAAATTGTATCTTTTTGCTATTTTAGGTGACACGTAGCTTAAACTAGCACCTGGTTCTATCAAAATAGAAACAAGCCTTTTCTATATCATACCTTCTATTTCCACCATGGATGTTTGGTGATCAGCTTGCTGATTCTCCAAGGTTGCATTGATTCTGGGCTTTTCATTTTCTATGTCACCAACAGTTTCTTCCTCCTGAATTGTATGCACATTGCTGAAATTCCTCCTTTTGTTTGGACAATCCTTTTCATAATGAGGTCCCTGACATTCTCAACATTTCATAGGTTCTCTTTGTTCATTGTTTTTAACATAATTATTAGTCATATTTCTGCATTTTGGTGCTATAATATTTTGTTGTGTTTGACCTTTAAAATATGTTCTTTGATAATTATTCTTAGAAAAATTTCGGGAATTATTTCCGAAACTTTTTTTAGGCTTAAAACCTTTCCTTCTATGCTCAAAATTACTTGTTATTTTATTTTTTCCAGTTAGGTATGCCTTCTTTCTTACTTTTACTTTGTTCATAACAGAAGTTAGCTTTCCTCATTGCTTCTTCAAGGGTTTTTGGATTATCAAATTCAATTCTGTCCTCATGAAGTAAACACCTCAAAAACCTATCTTAGGATTTTCGTCGATTATATAAGGTAGATATCATAATAAACTTAAAAATTTTGCTACCTAGTTCCTTCATAGACATTGATCCTATTCTAAGATCATAAAACTCTTTAGCTCTTTCTTCATAATACTGTTCAGATAAAAAAATTCTTTTGAAGTATTTCTTGAAATTTCTCCACTTTTTATTTAAGGTCTTTTAACTCTCTTTATATACTGCCACCAAATGTCAGCCTTTTTTTTAGGTTATAGATAGCCATCCGATCTTTCAGTCTATCCAAGTAGTTATAAATTTGAAAGTTCATACCCGATAGCCATGCCTCGGCTTATTCAAACATTTCCACTTCTCCATTAAACATAGGAGGTTTTATATTTTTAAGTTCTCCTCATATTTATTCATAGGGTTTATATTTCCTCTTCCTAGGACCACTGCCACTATTACTACTTCCACTAGAATATTTATACTTTTCTTTGTGCAACCTTACTTTAATTCCTGAAGAACATTTACTTTCATTATCAGAAAATTTCAACTTCTTACCTTTACGTTTGTATGAAATTGTTTCAGACTTAGTTTCTTGTTCTCTTATTTTATCCTTGCCTCCATTGTGTATTTTATATAGTAATATCTGATTCAGTTCTTCTTATGGTCTTAATATTCTTTTGTTATCTTCCTTTACAGTTTCTAATTCATCTTTTAAATCTTTTATAGTTTGAAGCAAATCAGATGGTTGGTTATTTAATTACACATATATGTTGTCTGGATTATTATGATGGGATCCATATTCAGCATATGCTTCTACTCCTTCCATCTCCTGCAAAATAATAGTTTATATTTATGTATAGAAATAATTTTAAAACATAATAAATATTTTTTTTTTCCTGTTTTTATGCGAGTCGAGCCAATCTTCAGGCCAGTGTTTGAAAACTCACTCTGATACCACATGTAACAACTCAAAAATTCATAAATATATTTTTTATGAAGGTCTAACTGTAAATACATAATGTAAAGTTCACATTAACCCTTTTATCCTAAAATTTAATTGAGCTAGTGCTTTATCCATTGAACATGACAACTTAATTACAACAATATTTATCTATGCAAAATATGGTTATACTGAAACTAATTTACTTGTTTTGTCAAGACATAAAAGGAATGCCATTTTTTATTTATCGATAGTTATAGTTGGTTTGTCTACCTTGTTATTTTTTAAAGTATTTATTAACCCTATTAATATGCCAGGACAGTGGGTTTTACAGGTCTTACTTAGCTTTTTGGCTAACGCAAAATCTACTTATACTTTTGCAGGTGTTTGTGGTGGAGAGATTGCCTTTTTTTGGTAACATCCAAAAGGCCTACATTAAGACACCAAAAAAGGGATCCTAACTATGATAAGAGAAAACAAACACTAAACTATCCACTGACTCTAAGCATTGCTTCTTCCTTACATTCATTAGAACAAGTATATTTACAATGTAAACATGGTGGAAAAAAAGGGTAAAGCTCACGGTGTGTGAACTATAGAGCTGGGATAAAAATTTAAAACCAAGTGGCATTTAAGGGATCCCACGTGAATGATTAAGGCTCCAGCTGTAAAGCACTAAGATTTAAATATATAATTTTTGTAAATGCTTTTGACCTTTATGTTGTTTTTTTTCAGTAGGTTCCAAACTTGGTTGCTGTGCTAGACTTAGACTAGTATTCGTGGAGGTGAAACCATGGGTCATGGTAAGACCTATTTACCCTGCAAGCCTCGCTCCTTGTGGCTTTATGGTTGGGTTAGTGAGTTATCCTAGGTTTGGATTCATTGATACTTATGAGTCTCTTCAGCTAAATGGTAAAACTTCTTGTGGTTTTCTACCTTATGCAATATAAATACAGAGTTAGGTATTGTAAGAAGACTCCGTTTGACTCAAACCATGGATTCTGTAGGGAAATTGTAATGTAATTCATTTTTATAGGCATGCTGTGTATTATAATTCAAGCTATTGCAGATTTTTTGCATTTTTCCTCATTTGAAGGTTAATGTATACATTTTCGTCAGGGTTTAAAGGCCCGCGACTTACTTCAATTCGATTCTCATGATTTGGCATGCACTCTTAATTCGATTTGGCTCTGCTTTGTGTATAATGTTTTATCCTGCAATTTTATGAGCTTTCAAGTCATATATTTTGACTACCACTCTGAACTTGTAAAATTTATATTTTTACTACTATATAGAATTCTTTCAAGTGTTTTTATTGTATTTACTAAATTGTATTTTTAAGGCCATGAGGCCATTGCATTTCCGAATTCGTTATTTATGATGTTACTCTTTCAAAGTTTAAGGGTATAAATACACTTGTTTGGATAAAAAATATTAAAGTCGTAAGGCTGATGTGTTTAAAAGGTTGCGGCTGTAAAACATTGATAGTTTTTGTATTTCTGGTTATGGTGTACACTTAGAGGTTAGACTACTTTCGCTTTGGTTTTAAACTTGTTGTAAGGGAAAATAATGCTCATATGGGATTTGAACTCTTGAACTAATTATTTAATGATTTGTAATGTTACTATGTATACTTATTACTCTATAGAAAATCGATAGCAAAGAGAAGTAAAAGGTTAAACAAAAGTTTCGGCTACAACCTAATTCAGTTTGGGTTATAAAAATTGTAAGTAGATTTCACTTCTTATCTTTTTCTTGTTTTGGTAGAAATAGCCTTTAAAGGATTCGATCCGATGACCTGCTGTAAACTATAAGTTATTATAATTGTTCTAAATTAAAAACCTGTATATATTTTTTCACTCATCATGGGTTTTATAATGGTTTAGTTTAACTGTTTTAAAACCCTAGCTTCTTTAAAACATTCAAGCCTTTTGGCTATACATAAGTTGTTTGTTTAATTTAAAATATATAGGCCTTCGACCATATTAAATAATACTTATAGTGTCTACAAATATATATATCATTATCATTCTTATAAATATGACCTTAGATCTATCATTCAACAGAAAGCATATATTTTCAGGTTATAAAATAGTGATAAACAAAGAATGTGGGAATCTATGGATTCTTTTACTGTTTCCCAAAAATAAGGGATTTGGTCGTACTTGTAAAAGATTCATAGCTTTAATTAAAATGAATATATCCTCTAGTTTAACAATGTGATTGAACTGCAAAGTTTTTAATAGAAAAACTATGAAATACTAGCCACTATTTATTTAAGTACATCACGTAAAACAAAGAGAATTTATATACAGAGATATGACATTATTCTAGATACAGTAACTACTAATCTCACTAAGAAACTCTATGTATATAGTAACATTTATAAATCTATGATCAATAAACTATTATCCTACTTTATTGCAACGAATAGATTACAGCGCTAGAAACTTTAACATTCCTAGAATTCTATAGATTAAACATAAATGCACTTAAGATTCATAAGTAAAAAAACTTAGAACCTGCTAACTCTCAAATGGGAAAAGCACCCAAAGAATACCATTCCTCCTAACCATGTCCTGAAATTAGCCAAGATCACTTGCTTTAGGACCCCCGAGCATGTTCACTGAACCACCATGATGAAGATGCTATGTATAATCCGACACAGTAGTCTCTGTAACTTAGCAACCTCACTTGCAGACTTAGCTATCAGCAAATAACTTTATATATTCCATCACTGAATTCCTCTTGTGTGCCTAATTTTCCAGTTTTCAATAAATTCACAAGGCTCTAATCACTTGGAATAGAATTTAGTGAGCCTCTTGCTCAATTCGATGGTATATATAAGCTTGCCTAGGTCTTTGGGTCAGGTCTACAATTAAATGAGACACCTACTTAGTTCCTCTTCTCAAGGAACATGACCAAAATTTCAGGGATTTCACCTCCTGCAATAGCTAGAAAGTGAATGCTATTGTTTCCACTTGTCATTTGGTCTTCTACAACAGATCATTCCTCCTAGTGGGTCAGTGAACACTCTTCAACAGTCTTCCTTGGATAAGTGTCTCCTCTTTTAATTATTTAAATAAATAAAATATTCAATTACAGTCATCCTTGACCATCCTTGTTCAATAACATAAAACTTACAACAACTTTTAAAATAATGTTTTTCTCAAAATAAAAAATGTTTTTTTAGTTTTAGGTGGGTTACATTGTCGTCGATGTGGGATTCATCATGGCCCTCCTTTGACAAGACTATTCCTGACAAATTCAACTTATCATCTAGGAATTAGTCTTAGAAACAAAGTAGTGCCCTGAGGTCTTTATGCATCAATACCATATCTTGTTGCTTTCGACATAGGTTTATCTCATTGAACTTTGATCGAAATATTTGACCAAGTGTTCAACATCAGATCATCTATTCACATTCAAAATATTATACTAGGGTACCTTGGGAATCATTGATATCAATGGTGATCTCCCTCACACTTGTTAATGGTTCTCATCATTGATCATTAATCAAGTGGTTTCTACCATGTTCGACATCAAGACATTGTAATCACATGGATAGAGAAATTCCTATGGCTTGGGGTACCACAACAGATAGCTTGACTCCAGAAATCAATCTTTCCCAATATGCAATAGAAATAAAATGTCTAACACTAAAGGATCAGACCTCGTACCTTATTCTGGACGGTTGAAGTAGATCCCCGTCGAGCTTTCCAATCTTCAGCTTGAATTGCTATATTACTTCCTCAATAACAAGTAAACAATATAAGCATTCTATATATCATGGTGTTAGATCTATTCTAGCATATATAATCAATAATGTAAAAGCATTTGACATAATCCCATGGATAAAATATTCATTCAAATACACATCATTGGACAGGAAAAGATATTTCTATTAATATAAATCAGAGATTACAAGATACAACCTCTGAGGGCACGTCTGCGAACTGGAGAAACTGAATCCCCCACTTGGGCCTCCACCACTTCAATCCTCCATCTCTCGATAGCAAGCTCACAAACAAAGGGCAAGCTTGGGAAGAACAGAAAAGTGCTCCAAGGGACAAAGGGATGCAGAATCAAGCATAAGTTCTGGCAACAATGGACTATAGTTTTGTTGCTCTCAATTCTCTCTTATGCCTTCAATGTACCAAGGGGTTCCTTATATAGATTTTCAAAGGGGTACTGAAAGGTCGAATCCGAGCGATCTCAAGGCATATGGAAGGCCAGGAGTCAAATGAGTTGGATCCATGTCAAGGAAAACTCCAAAAGGATTTGGATTATTTACACATCCCGATGTACGTGGTTATATGGCTCAAACCCGTGTATGTATGCGCTTATAAGGTTAAAATTCGCATATAGCATTTTTCATGTGTTTTTAGGGATGATCAAGGAAACATCAAAGGACAAAATGTGGTCCATAGGGGCTAAGGAGTCTGCAGCGGGACAGGGGAAGGCCATACAAAGTGTGATTCACCTAGAGTGGTGAAATCCGCTATAACAGATGCCCCCTAATGTATGAGATCAGAGGGGTTATACGATGGCCGAAATACATTATAAGTCCATCCTAGAAGTGGAGTGATGAAGGATCCCAAATGGAAGACCAGCCACCCAATCAGCATAGTACCATGATAAAACTCTACATATAACTGCAAATACATATAGCAGTCCCGGATACATAAGAGTACAATGGCCATGAATAGGCATGATACATGATATCACATATGTGTTCATCGCCATGTACAATATACATAGATCAAAATCTCCATGATGAACATATACAAAGGACCATGATCTCCAAAATGGCTGAAGATATATAATAGATCAAGATCTCCATAGTGGCTAGAAATGTTTGACATACATTGGAATCAAGTCATGAGAGTTGAAATCTCATGAACAATGGCATGATCAAGGAGGTAGCATATAAGAGATGCCACCAATCTGGAAAGTATTCTACACAAACCGCTACGAGTACATGTCCTACTATGCGAATAGAGGTGTCGAGGTTGAACATAGTAGTCCATCATCTGATTACCAGTCATTAATGTATATCGTTAACAGATGCGAGATCACCCACCAATGATGAAAATGGGAATGAAGGTACTAGAATGCAAACTAACAAGTGTGAATAAATGTGTTGAGGTTGAACACTTGAAAGGATCCATTGATTAGGGGACATTGATGTATTCCCAAGAAACTGTCGATGGCAAGAGAACCTGCCACTGATGACTGCAAGTCTCAAGGCACTCAAAATGACTCTAGACTCCAATTCCAGAATAAATGATATAAAATTGATGGGATGCAATCCGCTGGAAGGAGGGCATTAAGGCATCCCCAATCATCCAACATGAGGTACTCAGCAAGGCTGTATAATGTGGAAGAACTCGATCATAGGTGCACGAACCAGTAACTATACTGTGAATGGCCGACATGCAAAGTCAAGATAACTGAGGAATGGCCGACTCAAGTTTCAACTTCCTTCGAACAAGAGCATAACGGCGTATGGTGACTGAATGAAGGCAGCATAGACTCGATATACAAACTGGGACATCTCTGTGACATAGGAGGCATCAACAAAGGCTCCATAGGGACTGGAAGCTTAACCAATCGGTGGAGATAAACTCAGATGAATGAGTATAGCTCCTAAAGTCAAATTATAACCCAACCAATGGATGTGATATACAATGCTCTGTTCAAAGGAGACATGACTCGACAGCTGCGAAAGATAACATCTTTCCTTGTCCGGATTTTTGGTTTTTTGATTTTTTTTGACTTTTTCAATTATTTGAAAAGCTTGAAAAAAGAATAAAATAGCTTTATAGTTACAAACTAGGAGGATATGAGTGTCATAAGGGAAAACAAACAATTTCCAAGCACTGGAACATACCTATGCTCAATGCAAGGATACATGTGTAGGATATCGACACTTGGGGGAAAATCTCCTCCCGGTAAAAGGGAATCAAGCTGTGAAGGATATATAAAATGGCTCTGCATGGCTAGACATGAGACAAGCTCGGGATATATGGCTGAAATGTAATGTCAGGAGAGTAGGCATAAAGCTTAATGAGGCAGGAAAAGCTCATGGTAATGCATTCACAACTTGACATGAGGGAGTCCTGAGGGAAATAGGCCAGCATAAGATCAAGAGGACTATGAGGCTCTTGCGAAATGTCATGTAAGTACTATACAATGGACTCCCACACCCTAAAGGAGAAAAAATCGGCATGGGAACCAAATGCAAATAAGGTGGTAACTAGGGTACCCATGTAAGGTGAAGCTCTACCACTCATATCATGCCACTTCTAAAGCAGCAAGAAGGTTTCGTGACATAATAGAGTGGGTTCGTACCTAAGGTCATGGTGATATGGTCACAAGGTCATGCAAAATGCAAGCAGTGGTGAAACCTAACCTATATGCCAGTTTAGTCATGATACCTGAGATTGGCACGAATGGGTCAATCCAACGGCTGAAACAACACTGAAAAAGGTCTTCTACATCACAAATTATGTCAAAAACGGTCCAAAATGGTTAGAAACTGTCGAAAATATAGGAAAGAGGGTAAGAATTTTCAAATATTTGAAATTTTTTTTATAAATAGTAAAAAATATAAATCATTTGAAACTTTTACCCATTTGATCTCTGACTTTCAACTGCAAATTCCAGGAGATCCAGCTGGCGAAATTCACAACCGTTTCTTCCAGGTATTTACTCATGCTCTCCTCTTGCATTTTGATATAATTTTTATAGATTTTCATGGTTAAATGAAGTTTTTAAGCCATCCCAAAGTATGTGCTGTGGCCCATGCGGATATCGAGGTTTTTTCTATGTATAGGGCTGGCTATACGTGAAAAATGGCCTAAAAGCTACGTACATACACGGCTGTTTTCAAAACAGTCGCGTATGAGGCCGCGCATAAGGTTTTCAAGTAAACTAATGGATAATTTTGCAATTTTTTTTTCATGATGGTGCTAGAATGGAGAGAGTGTGAGCATGGTGAAGTAGAGGAAGCAGTAAGGGTTGACTTAATGGCTCAACAAGCTCTACCTGCATGCAGAATCTACAAGTTTTGGTGTCTTGGTGGTTTGAGGGCCAAACCAAGACTGCTACAGATGCTGGTAGACTACTGGGATCCAGACTCAGAGTCCTTCCATATTGATGGGATGTCCCTCACTATCGAGGTGGAGGACATATACTTTATCACTGGTCTTTCTAGACGAGGGGAGGTGGTGAACCTTTGTTCCCGAGGTGGGCTAGGGGGTGGCCTGACTATCGATGAGTACATAGCCGTGTACTGTTTTCCAGACACTAAGAAGGTGGGGAGTCAAGTCTCTACTAATGCTATACAGGTGCTGGTCCTAAAGGCCATATTACTGATGCTAGGCAGGGTAGCAGGCTTGGCATCACTCCACTAGGCCTCATGTCCCCTGATGTTCTATGCAATGGAGTGCATGAGACCCACAGTCTATGACTGGAGTACGACACTACTGAGCAACATGAAACATTAGCTTAGTGAGTGTAAGGTAGGCAGGGTACAGAACTTTGGGTTTGTTACCACCTAAGTTGTACTTAGTGGTTTTTATCAAGTGATCCCAGTGAACTGGACATGGCTAACTTGTTTGGACTTCAAAAAGACCTTTGGAAGTACTTATGGGAAGTGCTTGTTGTACTATATCACATGTTCATACCCCATGAGGGAATTGTAATAAATGTTCTAGCATGATAGTCTCTATAAAAGACTCGGTCTCTTAGACTTTATTTGTCAATCCAATCAGCCGAGGGTGTTTTTTCCCTTGGTTATTATTGGTTGTTGAACAAACGACTGATAATTTCTGAGTTTTTCACTCCATACCTCCAAAGTTGGGGTGGTCGGCTTG
>LPNX010773837.1:7780-31176 GCA_001517045.1 Pseudotsuga menziesii | reverse complement strand
AAGAAGATGAGGCCATATTGAAGCAAGCAGGTATTATAGAAGAAGCTGTTGTGCAGGTTGATTATTCAGACATTTTGATGCGGGAGCCAAATGTACCTGATATCCCTAATGAGGAAGAAAGCCTACAAGGAAGAATTCAAATATACAAGCAGCAAATGAAGCAGCTTCAGGAGACAAATGACAATCTGCTCAAGGTCAACAAGAAGTAGATGGATGAATTGCTGGATGTACATCAACATTTTGCACAGTTATCTGAAGTATCTAAAGAGGTGCTGAAAGGAAAATTAGCTACTGACAGGTATATCATGGAGCTAGATAAANATTGCTGGATGTACATCAACATTTTGCACAGTTATCTGAAGTATCTAAAGAGGTGCTGAAAGGAAAATTAGCTACTGACAGGTATATCATGGAGCTAGAGAAAAATATAGANACTATAGAGCAGCTGCAGCAAGAAAATAAAGCTTTGCACCAGAAGATGAGCAGGCTAGAAGAAAAACATGGAAAAGCTAGGAAAAGGACTCGAAGGCTTGATGGCATTGATTTGCTTGTTAAAGCATAAAAGAAGTTATGAATCAGTTTTTAGTTAATGATTAGTTTTGAGAAGTAGTTTTGTTAAGCCTTGCTATTTTTAGCAAGTAGGTAATTTTTGTAAAAAAGATCACTTTTACCTTACTTACTTTAGGGATTCGATGGAGGTAATTTTGAAGGTAAAACCTAACTGTTTTTTTGGAAGAAGATAGCTATTTAGGAGAGTTGGAAAGACATTGTAAAGANAAGATCACTTTTACCTTACTTACTTTAGGGATTCGATGGAGGTAATTTTGAAGGTAAAACCTAACTGTTTTTTTGGAAGAAGATAGCTATTTAGGAGAGTTGGAAAGACATTGTAAAGGTTCTAATTTTTCTGGAGCATCAGGAGGTCTGTTGGCTATCATACTTTCAGGCTTATTCAAAGATAAGTGTTGTGACTCTCTTGTACTGTTACTGATAAAACTATGGATATATGACTCTTTATCCTACTTTCTGTCTGTGTTGGCTTTACTATGAGCTTGTTTAGATTCTTTATTGACATTTTCAGTGCTGGTTAATGTGTGTTTTCTAGCAGTGCTTGTCCATTCTGTGTAAACCTCAATGCAGGCTTTTTGTTAGACTTTTATGATATATATACATCTTTATCAGTGATTGTGTTTGATTCAGTTATTGCTTGTCTGATGAATGTATTCCCTATATGCTCTTGATGTTTATGACCAAATTATTTAAAACAAAAACCCTAAACCCTAGTTTGAATTGAATTTATTCTTGAGATTGTGTTAGCATGTTTCCTTAGCCTTAGAAACAGTTTCTGACACAAACAGAACCATTTCGATGAGTAGGCTGAAAAGCAGTTAGGGTTTAGCCCTTAACTGAATTTTGAAGGATAGTATTAATGTAGGTCACAAAGAGGATTAGAGGTTCGATTTTTTGGCTGGCTAGAGGAGTTATCCAGACTGGTTCATAAGCTAAGTAAATGACTCTTATGTGTATTTGAAGAACTGATTATGAAATATATGCTCCATTTTACCCTTCATTTTGTTTTCTGGCTTCATTTATAGCTTGTTTTAGCTACTCAGTTGGTAATTTCATTGCTGGTTTAAAATTTTTATGCTTGTAGTGCTTGCCATTTGTGGATGAACTTCAGTGCTATTTTCTGTTGGATACATGGTTATTATGTTATGCATCTCAGTTTTTCTATGCTTGTGATTTAGTTCTTATTTGGGTTATGAATGCATTCCCTCTTGTCACCAAACTTCACAACCAGAAAACCTTAAAAAACCCTAAAAACCTAGTTTTGTTTTATTGAAATATTTGAGATTATGTTGGCTTGTTTTCTTGTAGTCTGGAAACAATTTCTGGCATAAACACCACCCATAGTTGTTATCTTTTGCTTGAACCTTTTCTTGAGGGCTGTTATGTTCTTTGCATTGTGGAATGTCTCCTCATCTTTGTGCCAGAAGTTAGTGTACTCAAAATGGATTCCAAATTCTTCACAGTAGTCAGCTACTTTGTTATGGGAATCATTTCTATGAAAATTCATTTCTCTAAAGAGAAAATATTCTAGTTCTTTAACAAAATCTGTTACCTACTTTACCCTTGAAAAATTATAGCTTCCAATGAAGAAAGGTACTGCAGGGTACACTGCCTTCTTATGTTCAAACAAAATAATTTCCTACTCTATCTATGTACAACTGTCTGACTGTCTCCTTGTGGAGTACATAATATGTAGCATATTTTGGGAGCAGAGAAGGAGCTCCCATACATCCTCACATACAATCCATCCTCTGTGAAATAATAATCCTCGAAGGCTTGTATGACCTTAAATGCTTCTTCGGACATGCAGTTACATTCAGTTAGGAAAATTAGAGTATATAGGGGCATAATGAAATGCTCACAAATATCCCTATAATAATTGTAATATGTATGTGCCCAAAACAACTTATAATTCATGTATACTAGGGTTTTGGCCTTCTCCCCATTACATTTCAAAGCAGGGAAATCCTGGGTGCACAATATGCAATCAATTAGAATAGAGCTCATATAGAATTCAGATTTCTTCTTAGATACTCCTCCTAAGATTGCACTTATACATGCTAAAAGGTTGTTCGACACTATACTGGCCTAGTTGAACATGGTTCCTTGTGTAGCAACGAAAACGATAACCGGTATCCAACCTATCTTGAAACTTTTTCCATTTTCTCGACCAAAAGTCCTGTTAAGCATCAAAGCAATAAATCTATAAAGATCTCAGAGAGTTGAGGTATCATATTCTCCGGAAGGTCTGGTTCTGAAAGTTTTCCCTAGGACCATCATCCTCTTTACTGTCTCTACCAGGTCAAGACCTTCCTTCTTTAGCCAACTTTATATTAGATAGACCTGTGGTGAAGGTAAATGGTATGCCATAGACACATAGGAAGGGCTGTATGCAGCACAGCCTTGCTTTGCAGTGTTTTCTAAGAACATTTTCGTCACATCTACCATGGGCAGAATCCAACCTATTACTTCTGAGCAGGGAAACAATTCGGGCCTAGTAGCTACTTTCATCAATGTTGACTTTTCAATTTTAGCATAAATCGTTAGATCTTCAAACCCAACATCAGGTACATTCTGGTTTGAGATCATTCTGAATATTTCTCCCCATTTGTAATCTGGTTCAACTCCAGTGGTGGCTTTGGTGTCTTCATAGATGAAATCAACCTTGGTTATTATTTCTACCTCAGGCTCCTCTTCAGCCACCTGAGCTCTCTTCTTCTATCTCTTTGGCATGTTGTTGTTATAGTAATCAACCTGCAATAGTCAAACAACATGTTTTAGGCTAACTGATCTCTAGCAAGTTCTTATAGCAATACACAAGAAAATATACAAATATATTCACCTCTTCGACATGCATGCTGTTAAATTAGGTTAAACACAGTCTTTATTAATGAAATATTTATAAGAGAACCTTTAATAAAGATGCTTCCTAAATCTGCCTAAGCCCCACTATCTCAAAACCTTAATCGATCGAAAATAGTCTTCGTCTCATACATGTATTTATCAAGCTTATTCTATCGCTAGATCTCAACACAACTCTCAACCTCAAAACAGCTAAACCCTGCTTGAAAACTGTCTCTGAAAAAATCCCTAATCGACTGAAAATCCTCCTGAATCCCACAGGACACTGTAATTGAGGGAAAAAACAACTTCTTAACCTATGTCCGACCATCAAGTGATCAATAAAAGGGTGGTGGAGATGGTGAAATACCCACCTGCACCATGCCCTAACAACTTGCGCAAGAAACACAGACGCATCCATAATGCTTCGACGACGTACAGAATCAACCTCCCATGAAATGAGACCTCAAACAATGGGCTATGCCCTTAATGATGTAAAATATCCACAAGATGCACCATAGGCATGCAAAACCCTAACCCCTTATGTGGTAAACCTAACCTATGGAAACCTAAACTCCAATGCACTAACGGTTCAAAATCAACCAACAACAATGAAAGTAACAAAGCCACGGGTAACCTACCCAGTAGTGGTGATGCAATTGACTAGATGAGATGAAACTCCATGGGTGTAGAGTAGAGAGAACAAGGTTTTGACAGCTACGTGCATACAAATTCTCTGGACTGCTTCCACAGTGCAAATGACAAATCCCAAGGCAAATGACAAGTCATATGGCCACATATATATACCCATGACCGGGCGGGAAACTATCGGTGAACAAATATTAAACCCATTGAAAGAAATAGGATAGAGGATCACCGCAATAGTGGGCATGAAAATGACTATAGACCTAACATTACTCACTATTCTCGGACATAAGAACCACTAATTACTATACTTGAAACCAAAAGATAATAGCCTTCCGCAACCTTGGCTATGGACTGTTATATCATCCCAGTATTTACTTCTGGAATGAGTATTGGAGCTTGGTAACGTTAAGCTCTTTGGATTCAGCAAAGAAAACATGATTCTTTCATATCTCTTCAGGACTATCCTCTTGCAACGCTGGGTGGGATAGACACTATAACTCTGGATTAGTTCGGTCAATCAACCCGACAACGAAAAGAACATAATCAAATATTGGAAACACTAGGGTGAAGGAAAAACAAGATCGTCAGATAAGTCCAACACTAAGGAGCCGTAACTTTGGCAAACCGAGACCAAGGATAAAGTAGACTAACTCCGATGCATCGAAGACGGATTCCAAAGGCACTCGACAAGCTAGATGATTCTGCTTCCGCAACGTCATCAAGATAGTCCACTATGCTTCCGATATCGGAAGAAAAGTTGACTAATCATCTGATACAGAAAAGTGAAAAAGACCAAGTTTTTAAATGAAATTTCTGAACTCAGGGAAAGTTTGGCAATAATAAAATACTCCTAGGCCAATTTGAATAAAAACAAATAAAATGGGGGCCCTAAAATTTAAAATTTTGGGGAAATAGTTGCGACTACAACACATACTTAATCGCATAGTCAATTGTACCCTTCAGGTACCTCAATATGTGCTTTGCAACTACCAGTTGAACACATCTTAGATCTGTCAGAAACTGACTCAATGTGTTCACAATAAAAGTATATGTCTGGAATCATGCTCATCAAGTACATCAATGAACCAATCATCTACCTATACATTGTGGCATCAAGTGTCTTAGAATAAGCAACACTCAACAACTTCAAGTTAGATTCCATGGGTGTGGCGATAGCCTTATATTCCATCATTTGAAACCTCTTCAGAATCTCCATTACATACTTTCCTTGTCCAAGAAGTATCCCATATGAATTCTGTGACACTTCCATTCCTAAAAAATATTGCATCATCCCCAAGTCATTCATCTCGAACTCTAGCACAATACTTCTATTTGTATTTGCAATGAGCTCATCCTCTCCTGTTAGAAATAAGTCATCTACATACAGTAGGAGTATCACCGGTCTTTGGGTCTCAACCTTGAAATAGAGGTTGGAATCTACTTTACTCTTGGTAAATCCTAAGCTCATCGGAAGCTATACATCCATCCATACCATGTCTTGGGTGCCTACTTCAAACCGTACAAGGCCTTTTAAATTACACACATGAGTCTGTCTGTCATGTGTCTCGAATACTATTGGTTGTTGTACATAAACTTGTCCTTCAACTACATCATTTAGGAAATTTGTCTTGATGTCTATCTAGTGTATCTTCCATTTCATTATAGTAGCTAAGGATAGTATTGATCTTATGGAAGTGTATCTTACTACTAGTGAAATGTCTCCTCATAAACAATGCCTTCTGTATGAGAGAAGCTAGGTACCACAAACCTTTCCTTGTATTTTTTGATGCTACAATCTGCAGCATGCTTGATCCTGTATATCCATTTGGAAGATACTATGAACTTCCCATCTAGTCTCAGAACTATCTCCGAGACATCATTATTCATAATTAACTGATACTCTTCGATCATGGATTCCTTCCACTTCTTCTTTTCAGGAACTTCCTTATAGTTGGAAGGTTAATTATTAATGATGTCACATAATAAGGCTACGTAGCTGGAGTATGGTCTTGGTCTTTTACTTTCTCTGAGTGTCCTATCTGGAGTGTCATACCTCTCTACATATTGAATATATTCACGTGCCCATGTTCATATTCTCTAGTAGTAATTATTCTCATGAGATAGAATTATACAGGTTCCTAAGGTTCCATAAAATCATGATATTCATGGTTTTATTTAGTCATTTCTTTGATAACTTCATCTTTGGTTCTACGAACCTCAGGTTCTTCAACATCTTCAATGTGGAAGTTTTTTGACTTGTTTTAAGTTGACACTTCATCAAAGTAATGTCTATACTGGTTTCAATCTTATTGAATCCCAAGAAGTATATTCGGTATGCTTTTGATTTGTCAATGTATCCCTCAAATATGACATTCTTTCCTCAAGGGTATGGATTTGTCCTCTTTTCTTTGGAGGCATGGATGTACATAGAGTAGCCAAATATTCAGAGATGGCTGACTTCCAGTTTATTTCTTGAGAAAAATTCTTCTGGAGTCTTGTTATTCAGAACACGGTGAGGTGTTTTGTTTTGTACATACATGGTTTTTCTTGCTTCTTATGCCTATATGTGCGTAGGAAGATCTTGGTCATGAAGAATCTCCTTTTTTTTCTTACATTATTGTTATGTTCTTTATTTCTGTTGCAATGTCATTTTGCTGAGGATTTTAGGGAGTGCTCATCTCCCTCTTAATCCTGGATTCTCTACATAGGTCTTTGAACTCTCCTGAAGTGAATTTTCAGCCATTGTCTGATCATAAGGTCTTGATATTCTTTTCGGCATGATTCTCTACCAAAGCTTTGAATTGTTTGAACTTTCTTAAAATTTCATCTTTTCCTTTCAAGAATTAAATCCAATATTTATGAGAATAATCATCTGTGAAAGAAACACTGTATGGATACCTACTTAAGGAATTGAATGACATGGGGTCAGATACATATGAGTGTATTATTTCCAATATTTCTCTGACCTTGCTTTCACATCTTGGAAATGGTTTCTTTACATTCTTACCTTGAATATAGACTTTGCAATTTCCTTCATGTTTTTCTTAGAATTTGAGAAGGAATGATACTACTTTTCTTGCAATTGGTAGAGCCCTATATTGTATGTGTGCAAGCCTTCAATGCCATAGTTCACTTGATTCTATAGAGTCATGAACCAAGGCTTGTTCTAGTTGTCCTTTCAACTTGTACATACCTCCCTCTTGTTATCCAATTATTGTTGCATCATCTATTGTTTTTCCTCTTGGCCACATGAGTACTTGGCTATCAACAAATGCAACACATAATCCTTTAACATCTAAATATGAAATGGAGAGGATTATATTCTTCAAACCTAGTACACAAATAACATATTACATATTCATTTTCTTTCCACATTCCAACTTGTAATATTCTTCTCCACTCCCTTTTATGGGATATTGATAATCATCTCTAAGTTTCACCGAGTGTGAGGTCACCGATCATGTTTTGATAAATTGATGAAGGATTCTTTGTATCTTGTCATATTCTTGGAAGATCTATTATCCACAAACCAATAATTGATTACATGGGTAATGGGACCCATAAGAGATGAGATCATAGCATATTCTTCATCACTTGAAGAATCTTCTCTTGTTCTCGTGCTTGCGGGTTCATCATCTTCTGCAGTATGTGCATGATGCCTCTTCTTTTAGTTTTCATTAGTCATTTTACCTCTGTAGTATGTGCATGAATATACAATAATCATTTTACCTCTTATCATGTTATTCTTATGGTTTTCCTTTTCCTCTTCTCCCTCTGGTTTTGGAACCTCCCCATTAACATATTTTTCCAAGTCATTCTCTTCTAGGATAAGAGAGATTCTATACTTCCATGCTCAAAAGTTACCTTGTCTTTCAAGCTTATCCTTAACCTTGGTGTCATTCATCATCTTGACATGAGAACCTAAAATGGAAATAGCAAGGAAATATATCTTACCAATTTGAGATGCCCAAGCTGATTTTGGATCTAGCTGACATAGGGTTCCATAGAGAAACCCTAATTTTTTGTTGGAGTCACTTTCCAACCACACATAATTATTTGTCTTATTTTGGCCTAATTTACTAATTATCGTAAGTTTTGACTCAAACATGTGACTCCATGATCAAATTGGATATCCTCCTTCAATCGGGGAGCCTAACTAAGCCTCCTCCTTCAATTAGGAAGCAAATCTAGGTTGATATGCTTGACATATGCACCCCATTCAGTCAATTGGGGGTTGTTTCACCTAAATTTCAGTTAAACTGAAGTGATAAAGGATCCTTCCTCATTATTTAACCTATTCTTGGCCTAAATGCAGTTAGCTGGAGTGTTAAAGGAACCTCCACCTAATTTTGGTGACTCATTTCAGTTTATCTTAGCTAACTGAAGTCATGCAGTTGAGTTCTATTTAGTTAGACTCGGTCTAAACTTCCTCTGAGTCAGTTAGAGTCAATTATATTGGAGTTAAGTGGTTAACTGATGTGTTGAGTGCTGTTTAACTGACAAGTAAGACACTCTCATGCACTCAATTCGAATGACCTCTCTTGGGTTCTAATTGCATGGCTATTGATGCCATTGTATTGCATTGTAATCTATTCTTCTAATTAATGATTAAGAAATATACAGCTGCAAGTCTTTTGCACTTTTTTTTCTGGCTTTTCATTGAGAAAATTGATTTGTTTCATTTGTAGTAACTTTTTGTCTTGGTTCTAATATTTTTATGCCTCAATTTTATATGGTATCAGAGCCATGGAAGGACAAGGAAACTCTTCTATAGATTTTTTGATGGATCTTTGATGAAGATTGAGAAAAATTGCTCAAAAATATTCCAACACTGCACCATAAGCGAATATTTTTCCACATAAATCCTGGAATCTTAGCCTTGCTCCCTGTTGACTCTGTGCGGAGAAGTCTATTTAGGTGTGAAGAAACTAGAAAAGTGTAGGTTGTTCAACCTTATTTTGTTTGTTTTGGGTGATTGCAAGTATCTCAAAACTTCTATTTCATTTTCTACAACTGCAAAATGGAATCCTCCTCAAGCAATATTCTCACTCCTTTCAACTATCATCATTGGAAAGAGGATATTGAGATATGATTGTGCTCCAAAGGAATGTATAGAGTCACCATTGGCATGGAGCTAGAGCCAAATGCGGTGATAGAGAAGGAAAAATATTGAAACAAACTTGATGAATCGTATGGTTTCCTCTGCCTCTCCATTTCAAGGGATCTTCCTTTCCATCTCAGCGGATTGAATATTCCAAAATAAGTGTGGGAACAACTTGCTAAAATATTTCGAAAGAAATATGATTTGAGAGCCTATCAGTTGGAGAATGAACTGATCTCTCTCAATACAGGAAAATTTGAGACCATAAATGAATTCTTCACTAAGTTTAAGCACCTTTTTCTCTAATTGAAGAAATGTGAAGTTGAGAAGAAAGATGATCAGATAATTATTTCTATCCTTTCAGAGCTAGGACCAGACTACTTTTTCTTTGTCTCTACCTTCCATACCAAAAATATTACAATTCCAAATTGGAAGATGCCTACCCTAAATGCATTCATTGAGTCCCTTACCAATGAGCAAGATAAACTTGTTTAGATGGGATCCATGAGATCCTCCAAAGATCAATATTTGTTTGCTGGATGAACTAAGGATTTGAATGAAAAAGGACAAAAAAATAAAGAGAAGACTAATTTTGATCCT
The DNA here is from genome assembly GCA_001517045.1 of Pseudotsuga menziesii. Lineage (NCBI taxonomy): Eukaryota > Viridiplantae > Streptophyta > Pinopsida > Pinales > Pinaceae > Pseudotsuga > Pseudotsuga menziesii. Next base: position 21,416 of record LPNX010773837.1, on the reverse strand, counting down.
CCCAAGTAGAAGGAGGAAAACCAACAGTTGGATGAGCCCTCAGGCTCGGGGAAAAATAAGAAACAGAGAAAAGATAAGGAAAAGTGCTCTTATTGTGATAGAGTCTTTCATTTTGAAAGCTATTGCATGAAGATAACTATTGGTCAAATGGCCCTTATCCTTGAAAAAAAAAAATTACTCTTCTAGAAGACGCAAGGAAGAAAGATACTATAGATCGAAATAATCATCCTGAAAGAGGACATGAAATCATGGCTAATGTTTCAAAAGCTAGATCTGATCTCCTCATTTACTCTAGTGATTTTAATCATATGGTTGTATGTAGGGATTCTTTGACATCAATGGATTCCGATAACTGCATATCCATCCACATGGGAGATGAATCACAATTCTTATCAAAAGGATAAGGTACTATTCATCTAGAACATGGCAGCTTAAAAAATGTTCTATATGTTCCCTCTTTGGCCTCAAACTTGCTTTCAGTGTTTCAAATGACACACATTGGTTTTACTAATATATTTGTGTTATCTCCTAAATAAATTAGTCTTCAATAAATTAGACTTAGAAAATTTATTTTGTGTAGTGATAGGAAGTCAAGAAACATTTTTGAAGATTTTGGGACTCATTGTGAGAGCTTTGAGTGTTTAATAAATTCTGAAAATATTTGGGATCTATTTTTCTAATAAAAAATCAAAGCTCAGCTTTCGGTGGCTTAGGAGAAAATCTCAACTGTTCATTAGCCACCGAAAATCCCATCTTTCGGCAGCTTAAAAATAGAATTCGGGGCTACTTTAGCCACCAAAAGCGCAATGAAGTTAAAAAGGTTGGCACATTCATCACACTCAGCAACCGTCAGCATGAAGAGTGCCACCATCAAGCCATTAACCACCGAAAAGACATGATATTTAGTCAATCATGAGTTGGTAAGAGGGGTCGTTATGGGATTAAGGTGACCTATCTAAGCACCAAAACCTCTCCTCCATACACCTCTCCAAGGTCTGTGACTTAATCACCACGAGCATTGTGTTTCCAATTTGAATGATTACGTTCCCTGCACTGGCTAGTTTGCGGGTCTCATCAAAATACACTGTCACCTTGCTCAAATCACAATTGCCAGTTAATCCCTCAAAATCAGCACCCCCCTTCCTTAATTCATTTTTCATTCCTTGCATGTGTCCTCACTGAGCCAAGATCCCCTAAATCCCGCACTGTAATTATCTTCTCCAAGGTTCAAATTTTCAATTTTGCAGGTATAGAAGAACATTCCAGGAAATGAAGAGAGGAGAACCTGCCCTAAGAAAGGAACTGGGTGATATTGGATACCTTGGATCACACCCAGAGGTATGTCAGCTGTTCAAGGACTCAGGATTCTATAGGTTTTGCAAAAATATTCAGGGATCTCATTAGCAAGTGGCAGAAGCCTTTGCTCTCACCTTTGATGGATCAAAAGCAGTGGTTGGTAAAGAAGAATTCCAGGTGGATGAAGCTCTGATGGTTGAAGTGACAGAGCTCCCAAGGACTGGGTAAAGATGGTTTAAAACCACTATAAAAAAGAATGTATAATTTAGGTCTTACTTGAAACCTGAGCACAAAAACATTGTATGGAAGAAGAGCATCCCTACATCCTGGCTTGAGGAAAAATGGTAGCACCTAGTGAAGGAAATTCTAGTCTACATAAGTTTTAAGGGAAGGTACAATAGGGTAATGATATACCATTTCAAGTTAATGAATCATTTCATTGGCAGGAGCCCCTTGAACCTACCTTTTTACCTCTACAAAATCCTGACTAAAATGGCTCATCAAGTTAGAGCTAAGCCAACCAAGATTGTAGGCAGGTTATCCCACCATGGCTTGATCAAGCTAATTGTTCTTGAACTGCTGTAAAGAAGGAATGTTACTTGGACATACTTCTTATTCTGGAATGAATTTGAGACAGAGTTGTAACTAGAGGGCAAAAGGAAGTCTTCTTCAAAGAATTCCTCCACTCCCATAAGTGGTAAGAGGAAGAGGAGGGCCATCTCTCCAATTCTAGTTGATCAAGCCTCTCGAGATCCTAAGACTAAGAATCCCAAAAGGAACCTGGATTTCAGTGAGCAGACAGAGAAAAAGGAGGCTTCAACACAAGACAAAAATTTCCTCAACCTACCTTAGTCTCATTTTGAGGATGAAGAAGAACAAGGAACTAACCTAGCAGAACAAGTTGTAGTAGGGAATGAGGATCTTCCCTCACCTACACCAAAGGAGGATCAAGGTGAACCAGTGGCACAGGATTCATCTAGGAAACCCAGATCCCAGAAAATCAATCAACTACTAAGGTAGGTGTATGAGCTATAAGTTTTGGAGAGAGAAATCAAAAGAACCAATTGAAGGTTTACCAAAAGGAATGCTGAATTGTATGACTCCCTTCAGGAAATGAAAAGGAAGTATACCAAGCTGGATGAAAGTAATCTCAGGTTAAGGAAGGAAAACACTAGCTTCTACAAGAAAATCAGGCTGCCAAAGTTGCAACAAGGAATTCAGGCCCTTAGTCTCAAGCACACCAGAAGTTGAAAACCCTAGCAAAGGTATCAATGAGTCTTTGTGATCTAGAGGTAGCCTATGATGCTACTGCCATCCCAAACCCTACACAAGTTGTAGAGACAACAAAGGGTCAGCAATGAAGCCTTAAAGTATTAGGGTAAAGTGTGATGGAAATTTTGATTAAACTTTAAAACAGGATTTTCAATGGCTTAGGCGAACATCGCAGTTGTTCATTAGCCACCGAAAACAGAGATTTCGGTGGCTTATAGGTCCATAGGTTTGCTTCCCTAGCCATCAGAAGTGCAGAATAGTGCATAAAAGCATATCTTTACACATAGCCTAATTTTTCTGATCCAAACACCTCGTGGATGATTTATAATGTTGGAAAATAATTAAGGGCATCAGTATTTTAGCTCTGTTTCAATTTTGAAGGTGCCAGCAAGGTGAATTAGGTCACATATCCTACCTACTTTGATAACGGGTGACTTGTCTACCAAATGGCAAGTTTGAATTCTACTTCAGTGTCTACTACATTTATTAAAGAATTTGAAGATCAGGAATATTTTTGTAGTTATGGAGATTGACAATCAAGATGGGATCTTTTTCTATTTTTTAGAAAATATTTATGACTGTCTATTTTTAGTAAATTCGATCGAATTTTTCAGGATCTAGAATAAATTTTGTAAAGTCTATATAGCCTATGACTATTGTAGAAGGAAGGGTTCAACTTCAGATACTCTTAGACACTTTTTGTATTCAAGCTTCTCATGCTCTTATCAATTAATACAAGCTCTAGTTCCATTACATGTTCAGATTTCATCTTCTTTCTGTTCTATACTTGTGCTTGGATATTTAATTTATGTTTATTCTATTTACCTAATACAAGATAGATGTCATCCTATCTCTTTGTGGATAATTGGAATTGCAAGTATCTTTCCTTGTTATGATTAGCCATTCATGTGTAAGTTCCTTATGTGTGAATTTGCCAGCATAGTTAGAATTCTTCATCTATTCACCTTTATTACAAACCCTTTGAACATTGATAGTTAGAAGCCTTATATATTTGGTTGAGTTTATGCATGTCTTGAGTGAGTGAGGTCTTATTTGTCATATGAATTGATCCATTTAGTAAACCATTGAAAATATATTGAAGTTACCAGGCATCTTCGATCTGCAACCTAGAAGAGTTTCCTGGAGAGCTAACAAATTGGCATCATTTTCGGGGAGAAGAGATTGAAGCTCAACTTCCGTGGGGAACGACATAGATCCAACTTTGATGATAGACAAAGTTTGGAAACTGTTTTGGTTATAATCATATATCTGCTGACTCCATTGGAATAAGGTGCCTTCAAGAAGACCAAGTACCAGAGAAAATCCTCAAATGCCACCAGTGACACCTATTTCAGATCCTGAAAAGATTATAAGGAGAGGAAGAGCTTCACAAAGACAGACTTCCAGATCTACAAGGGGAGCTACATCAGGTACTTCTAGAGGTATTTCTTCTGTTGTATCAAATAGGCCTCCCTTTAAATATTCTTCTACTGAAGCATATAGTTCTTAGAAATTTATAAGTGAATCAGAAAATTTTAAGGTTGGGGAATGTTCAATCACTTTTTCTTGTGTAGATCTAGTCCCTGGAAAATCCACTGGGGTAGATCTACCACCTATAATTCCTAAGCTACCACCCACACCAACATCTTCTTCTTCTAACCTTTCCATACCCACATCCAATATGGCTGCCCCTCTAACCAAGATGAAAAGGATCATTGTTGCCAGGTATGCCCCTCTAAATTTTCCTAACCCCCTTTCTGCTATGCCTACTGGAGATTATCTAAAATATATGCCTAAGTTTACTGGGGAGGTATATTTTACAGCTAAAGAGCATTTAGAGTCATTCTACAGTTATGTTGAGAATATAAATATTGAACAAGAGGATATGTGGACTAGGGTTTTTGTGCAGATTTTAGATGGTCAGGCTAGGAAATGGTTCAAAGAGTTAGCTACCGGATCTGTAGCTATAATTGAAGATCTAGATGACATATTTTTTAAGCATTGGGGAGAGAGAAGAGACAACTTTTACTATATCATAGAATTTAGCAAATTGAGGAGGGAGAATAATGAGTCTGTTTCAAATTTCACAAAAGATTTAACAAAATGTTCAGCAAGATCCCTACTGAGATCAAACCTACAGAGACTTCAGCCAAAATCACTTATGCCAATGGTTTTGATTCTGATTTCTATCTTCTTCTCAGAGAAAGATGATCTGCTTCTTTGTCACTCATGCAAGATGCTACTCTTGAAGTTGAGTCTAATATCATTGCATCTCAGAAAATAAAGGGAAAAATGGACAGAAAGAAGCAATCCTAAGATCATTTAGGCCCTTCTTCATTAGAGAATAAAATGGAAAAAATGGCCAAGATGTTGGACATCTTAACAGTTGAAATGTCTAAACTTAAATATCGAGGGCAACTACTTGTGAGAGGTAAAGGGCCAAATGACTTTGCTCCCAGAAACCCTAATTTTTTCCCTTACATAAGGAATGACCCACCAGCTCAGATCCTTCAAAGGGATAGGAATCCAGCTGAGGATCAAAGAATCAGAGATCCTTTCCAAAATGTTGTGCTAGAAGAAGAACAAGAGCTTACTCAGGAAGAAGGAGATGTAGATGACAACATTAATTGCATGGAAGATGAAGTTGATCACTCCTTCTTGACACAATCAGACTATGAGGAATCCCTCATGAATGATCAGATCACTGAAGAAGCCTTGTATTAGGCAGATGATCAAGGATTTTACAATCTAAGGTCCAAGATTGTTACTCCGACAAAGAAGAGTCTTGTCCCTACAAAGCAGTTTGCTCCTCTTGCTAAAAAGATTTCTCCTCCTGCAAAGAATATGGCTGCTCCTCCAAGGCAATAGAAAACACCATTGCAGCCATCAGCCCATGATCCTATCCAGCTCAAAGCTTCATCACAAGAGGTAAGAATTTATGACAAGCTATATTATTCTTTCAATCTTGAGTTAGAAATTCAGAAACTGAAAATCCATTTTCCTTTGATAAAAATTATGAATAATTGTTCCTTTAAGTCATCTATATTGAAATCTCTTCAACCAAAGACACCCATGGATGCTGACTTTGTGAATTTGTAAGATGATAAGCCCACAGTAACCCTAGGTCCTATGGTTGAAGATCTAGATGAGTCTTGTCCACCCTTCTATATATCCTTGAACATCCATGACAAGATCCTTCACAATTGTTTGCTTGAATTAGGAGCATCCCACAATCTTATGCCAAAAACAGTGATGGATGAGCTTGGCCTCAACATTAAAAAACCATACCATGATAGTTTCTCTTTTGAATCTAGAAAGGTCAAATTCCTAGGCCTCATAAAAGACCTTGTCATAAACCTCTCCCAGCTGCCTTCAAAAAGCATAGTGATGGACATAGTAGTTGTTGATATCCCACCTAAGTTTGGAGTCCTCTTGTCTCGTTCATGGATTAAAAGGCTGGGTGGTACCCTACAGATGGATCTTACTTATGCTACAATCCCGATGTTTGGAGGAGAGACCAAGAGACTCTACAGAGAAAATCAGCTTTTCTACATCATCAGTAATGAAAAGAACTCTGTAAATCATCCCATCTATGCAGTAGACACAGACTTTGGGGCATGTATTCTGCAAGTAGATGATTCTCAACCAATACTTATGTAGCTTACAAATCCCACCTATCAGCAACCTAAAGAAGTAACCACCTCTATTTGGAGCATGCTTTTTGATGGGGCCAATACTCAAGCCTCAGGAGGTGCAGGTGTAGTTTTGATTTCTCCTTCAAAGGAGACTACTCATTTGTATTATAAACTTGATTTCAAGACTAGTAACAATATATCAGAGTATGAGGCTTTGCTATTGGGAGTAAAGGATTCCAAGGAAATTGGAATCATGTGCCTGAAGATATTTGGAGATGTAGATCTCATCATATAGCGGGTGAACATTACTTTTCAAGAAAAGAATGTCAGGCTAAAGGAATATAGACATGAGGTATGGAAACTTAGGGAATATTTCATGTTTTTGACATTTCCTATATTCCTAGAGCTATGAACCATCTACCTGATTCCTTCACTCTCTCTGCCAGTATGTTCATTCCTCCTTTGCCTCCTAAATTGAACTACAAAATTCAAGTCAAGTATAGGCCATCCCTACCTGATAATGTGAAATTTCGGAAAGTCTTTGAGAATGATGGTGAACTTAGTAAATTTCTCTAGGTCGTTGATGAATTTTATGATATGCATATTGACCAAGAAAAACTAAATGTGAAGGAATCCAAGAGGCCTAAATTAAAAGAGAAAATGGGTAAACAAAATATTGTTCAGTTTCCTAGAAATTATATACCTCGGGGTCTAGTACACCTTGAAGAGCTCTTTGAACATAACGATTTCCTCTTTAAACCTATGCAGAGGGAGAAATACCCCTCTATCCATGAGCACAATATAGGTAGCCAAATTCATCCAAAGTTCATAAGTTTGTCTACTAAGTTGACTGCTGATCAGAGGTCAGAATTTTGTAGTCTTATGAAAGCGTTTGTTGATATATTTTCTTGGGAATACAATGATATGAAAAACTATGACATAGATATAATACAACATAGGATTCCCCTTGAAAAGGACACCATGCCTTTCAAAAAAAAGCTAAGACCTATCAGTCCTCTCTTATTGCCCGTGATTGAGAAATAAATAAAAAATCTCCTTAATGATAAAACCATAATCCCATTGAGGTATTCTAAATGTATTGAAAATTTAGTGATAGTGAGGAAGAAAAATGGTGAGATCAGGTTATGTGTTGATTTCAGAAACCTAAATAAATGCTCCAAGAAATAAAACTATCCCTTACCCAAGCTGGAGCATTTATTGCAAAGAGTCTCAGGAGCTAGTGTCATGTCATTCCTATATGGATTCTCTGGCTACAATCAAGTTTCTGTACACCCTGATGATCAAGAAAAAACTACGTTTACCACTCCTTGGGGTACCTTCATGTATGCCAAGATTGAATTTGGGATAATGAAGGTTGGGGCCACCTTTCAGAGGGCCATGAACATAGCCTTTGTGGGATTAAAGGACAAGTATGTTTTTATATACCTTGATGACCTCACTGTTTACTCCAACAGCTATGAGGAACATTTGCAGCACTTAAGGAGGGTTTTTCTAAAGTGTAGATAGTTTGGGATATCTCTGAACTCAAAAAGTCTCAATTTTCTCTGAGAGAGGGAAAACTCCTAGGTCATATAGTTTCAATAGAAGGAGTAAAGATTGATCATGTTCGGGTTGAAGCAATCCAGAAATTATCCATACCTAGGTCAAAAAAGGATATTCAGTCATTCCTTGGTAAGATAAAATTTTTCAGGAGGTTTATCCCAAACTTTTCTGAGTTAGTAAAACACATAACTTCTATGTTGATCGAGGAAGATGAAATCAAATGGACAGAAAATGCAACAAACTCTTTTGAAGCCATCAAGAAGGATATCATGGAGGCTCCCACTCTAATTAGTCCAGACTATACCAAGGGCTTCTATATTTTCTCCTTTGCTTCATATGACACAGTGGAAGTAGTTTTGTTACAGAAAGATGATGAAGGTCTTGATCACCCCATTGATTTTTTCAGCAAAACATTGAGGGATGCTGAACTAAAGTATGATCCTATCAAAAAACAAACTTATTCTCTTATTAAGTCATTGAAAGCTTTCACGATTTATATTCTACACACAAATGTCCTTGCCTATGTCCCTTTAGCTTCTGTGAATAATGTCTTAAACCAGCCTAACATTGATGGAAAGAGAGCCAAATGGATTGCAAAGATGATTTATTTTGACATAGATTTAAATCCCACCAATATAGTAAAGGCCAAGGCCTAGCTAAGCTCATGGCTGAAGAAAATTGTGATCTAATAGGCATGAATTTCATTGGTATAAGTTCAGCAAACTTACAGACAGAGGTAGCAGTAGAAGAGTAGCATGAAAGTCAGTAGGTGGCTGAGAATTTGTCCTCATGTGAGTGGTACTAAGGTATTATTTATTTTATGCAAAATTTAGGAGCTCCCCCTGAGATTAGCATGACTCAAGCACGAGCTCTTAAGCTTAAGTCTGTTAAATTTTGCATAGTTAAAAATCTGTTGTATTGGAAATATCCTTCTGGTATTTTGCTAAGATGTTTAGATAAATAAGAGTTAGTTCAATTCATGCATCCGTTCCATTCAAGCATATGTGGAGGCCATCATTACTGGAAGAATACAACCCAAAAGATTCTAAGGGCTTGGTACTATTGGCCTTTTATTTTCTCTGATGTGTGTACCTTTGTGAAAGCTTGTGACAAATGCCAAAGATTCATAGGAAAGTAACAGCTTAGATATTTTCCCCTTAGACCTATTGTAGTGAATGGCCCTTTCTAGCAGTGGGGTCTTGATTTCATAGGTGAGATTAATCCTTCATTAAGTGGTCAGCACAAGTGGATCCTAGTAGCCATTGGTTATTTCACCAAGAGGATAGAGGCAGTCCCCACAAGGAATGCCACTCACCAAGTCATCATGAAGTTTCTATATCAAAACATATTTATCATATTTGGATGCCCATAAAGGCTAGTGACTGATAATGCACCAGATTTTAAAGCTAGTGCATTGATTAACATGTGTGAGTCAATGGGCATTCAGTTGGTTCATTCTACTTCCTACTACCCTCAAGGTAATGTCCTTGATGATTCATCCAATAATATCCTAGTTAGAATCATCAAAAAACTATTGGAGAAGAATCACAAGAGCTGGGATTCTAAACTAAAGTTTTCTCTTTGGGCTGACAGAGTCACCAAGAAAAAATCCATAGGGAATTCTCCTTTTAAGTTGGTTTATGGTACTGATGTTATTTTCCCCATTTAGCTAGTTCTACCAGTAGCAAAGTTCTTTTAGGAGGAACAGGAGGAACCAAATGACATGGTAAGAAGAATGCTTGATTTGGTTGAGTTGCAACAATTCAGAGAACTATTGGTGGAGAAGTCAGAAGCTCACCAAAAGAAGATAAAAAGTATTTTTGACAAGAAGGAAAAGGTGGAGAATTTTTAGGTTGGAGACTAGGTTCTGAAATGGGATGCTATCAGGCAAGACAAGGGAAAGCATGGTAAATTTGATTCTCTATGGATAGGACCTTTTGTGATAACTCAAGTGCAACAGAACAACACTTTCAAACTGAAAAGTATGGAAGGTGAGGAGATGCTTGATGGCCCAGTCAATGGGCAATTTCTGAAACTTTATTTTCATGTAAGGCTTCAAAGCCTTGTCATTGTAAAATATCATTTTTACTTTTGTTTTTGCAAAATAACTCCATGCCCAATGGAACACTAGAAGATAGGTTTTATCTTTTTTTTCTTTCAGGAAAGGCATTTGGTATCGGGTTCTTGGAACCTCATAGGGAGGTTTCCATACCCGAGTAGAAGCCATATGTTATCTCATAAATAAATTAGTCTTCAATAAATTAGACTTAGAAAATTTATTTTGGGTAGTGATAGGAAGTTAAGAAACATTTTTGAAGATTTTGAGACTCATTTGTGAGAGCTTTGAGTGTTTAATAACGTATAAAAATATTTGGACTATGTTTTTCTAATAAAAAATCGAATCTCAACTTTCGGTGGCTTAGGAAAACATCTCAACTATTCATTAGCCACCAAAAAGCCCAGCTTTCGAGAGCTTAAAAATAGAATTCGGGCTACTTTAGCCACCGAAAGCGCAATGAAGTTAAAACGGTTGGTGCATCCATCACACTCAGCAACCATCAGCATGAAAAGCACCACCATCAACCCATTAACCACTGAAAAGACAGTGTCTGCAGTCAATCATGAGTTGGTAAGAGGGGTCGTTAATGAGATTGAGGTGACCTATCTAAGCACCAAACCCTCTCCTCCCTACACCTGTCCCATGTCTGTGNTAGAGGAAATTTGAGGTCTAAAATGGGCCTCCTAAGGAAAATAATAAAATAATAGTTAAAATAATAAAATAATAGTTATTAATTTTGGAGGAAGAATGAATAAAACTACTTTTTTTGTTCGTATTTTCGACATATATCCCTGTGTTTTTACTCAAATTCTGAGCGGGAGAGATTGTTTGATGTGAAATTCAATTCCGCATCCAACGAGTACCCACACTGCATACTTTTAATAGACCCATCTACCCCAAAAACAATAAATACCAGAAAAAAATGTGATGATGATGTCATCATCACATGTTTCAGGTATTTCTTGTTTTTGGGGTAGTGGGGTCTATCAAAAGTATGCAGTGTGGGTACTCGTTCGATGTGGAATTAAATTCTGCATCCAACGATCTCTCTCGCTCAGAATTTGAGTAAAAAGATGAGGAGATATGTCGAAAATATGAACAAAAAAAGTAGTTTTCTTTTATGACAAATATGTCAATTCAACCATTATGGTTGACTCATTTTATTGAAATTCTATTGGTTCTTGAATTCCAACTCACAAAATTTATTGTTGGGGTGTTTTCTTATAAGGCCCGTTTTAGACCCCAAATTTCCTCTAATGTTAATCACCACGAGCATTGTGTTTCCAGTTTGAATGATTACATTCCCTGCACTGGCTAGTTTGCGGGTCTCATCAAAATACACCGTCACCTTGCTCAAATCGCAATTTCCAGTTAATCCCTCAAAATCAGCACCCCCCTTCATTAATTCATTCCACATTCCTTGCATGTGTCCTCACTCAGCCAATCTCCCCTGAATCCCGTGCTGTAATTGTCTTCTCCAAGGTTCAAATTTTCAGTTTTGCAGGTGCGGAAGAACATTCCAGGAAATGAAGAGGAGGACCTACCCTAAGAAAGGAATTGGGTGATATTGGATACCTTGAATCACACCCAGAGGTATGCAAGTTGTTCAAGGACTCAGGATTCTATAGGTTTTGTGAAAAGATTTAGGGATCTCATCAGCAAGTGGTAGAAGTATTTGCTCTCACCTTTGATGGCTCAAAAGCAGTGATTGGAAGAGAAGAATTCTAGGTGGATGAAGCTCTGATAGATGAAGTGACATAGCTCCCAAGGACTGGGGAAAGCTGGTTTAAAATCACTATCACAAAGAATGTGGAATTCAGGTCTTACCTGAAACCTGAGCACAAAAACATTGTATGGAAGAAGAGAATCCCTACATCTTGGCTTGAGGAAAAATGGCAAGACCCTATGAAGGAAATTATGGTCTACATAAGTTGTGATGGCAGGTACAATAGGGTAATGATATACCATTTCAAGTTAATGAATAATTTCACTGGAAGGAGCCCCTTGAACTTGCCTTTTTACCTCTACAAAATCTTGACTAAAATGGCTCATCAAGTTAGAGCCAAGCCAACCAAGATTGTAGGCAGGTTATCCCATCATGGCTTGATCAAGCTAAATGTTCTTGAACTGCTAGAAAAAAGGAATGTTACCTGGACATACTTCTTTTTCTGGAAAGAATTTGAGACAGAGTTGCAGCCAGAGGACAAAAGGAAGTCTTCTTCAAAGAAGTCCTCCACTCCCAGAAGTGGTAAGAGGTAGAGGAGGACCATATCTTCAATTCCAGTTGATTAAGCCTCTCCAGATCCTAAGACGAATAGGGCCAAAAGGAACCTGGATTTTAGTGAGAAGATAGAGAAAGAGAAGGTTTCAGCACAAGACAAAAATGTCCTCAACCTACCTTACTCTAATTCTGAGGATGGAGTAGAACAAGGAACTAACCTAGTAGATTAGGTTACAGTAGGGCATGAGGATATTCCCTCACCTACACCAAAGGAGGATCAAGGTGAACCAGTGGCAGAGGCTTCCTCTAGCAAAGATCTCAAAAAATCAATCAGCTGCTAAGGCAGGTGTATGATCTAGAAGTTTTGGAGAGAGAAATCAAAAGAACCAATGGAAGGTTAACCAAAAGGAATGATGAATTATATGACTCCCTTCAGGAAATGAAAAGGAATTATACCAAGCTGGAGGAAATTAATCTCAGGTTAAGGAAGGAAAACACTAGGCTCTTCAGGAAAACCAGGCTATCAAAGTTGCAAACAAGGAATTCAGGTCCTCAGTCTCAAGCACACCAAAAGCTGGAAACCCTAGCAGAGGTAGAAATGAGTCTTTATGATCCAGAGGTACCATGTGATGCTGCTGCCATCCCAAACCCTATACAAGTTGCAGAGACACCAAAGGGTCAGCACTGAAGCCTTAAAGCATTAGGGTAAAGTGTGATGGAAATTTTGATTAAATTTTAAAACAGGCTTTTTGATGGCTTAGGCAAACACCGCAGTTTTTCATTAGCCACCAAAAATAGAGCTTTCGACATCTTACAGGCTTATAGGTTTGCTTCCCTATCCACCAAAAGTGCAGAACAGTGCATGAAATGATATCTTTGCACAGAACTGACTTTTGCTGATCCAAACACCTCGTGGATGATTTATAATGTTGGAAAATAATTAAGGGCATCAGTATTTTGGCTCTGTTTTAGTTTTGAAGGTGCCAGCAAGGTGAATTAGGTCACATATCCTACCTACTTTGATAAAGGGTGACTTTTCTGCCAAATGGCAAGTTCGAATTCTACTTCAGTGTCTACTACAGCTGTTAAAGAGTTCAAAGACTAGGAATAGTTTTGGAGTTATGGAGATTGACAATTAAGATGGGATCTTTTCCTATTTTTTAGAAAATATTTATGACTATCTATTTTTGGTAAATTCAATCCAGTTTTTCAGGATGTAGAATAAATTTTGTAAAGGCTATAAATCCTGTGACTACTATAGAAGGAAGGGTTCAACTTTGGAGACTCTTAGACAGTTTTTGTGTAATGTCCCTCCTTAATGCCTCTGAATATTTTGTAATTCATGAATGTATTCATTCTCTGGTGAGGAGCTCAAGGCCAAGGCCCCACTAGCAGGACCATATAAGTAATTTCCTAAGTCATGAACTTGGGAGGCTTAAGACTTGAGTGCATCTTCATTTCGCACAACCGAGTCCACTAGGAGGAGAGACTAGTGGTTGACAAAATCTAGGGGACCTAGTTCTTCATGACGTAAATGTTGTGGCATAAGGAATATCGCTATAAAGTTATTGGTGGGTTTTCATAATCACC